>CM060845.1:27817500-27820000 GCA_030762175.1 Metallyticus violacea | reverse complement strand
GTAGTTTTGTGTGAATTCTTGAATTAATTGTTTTATATAGATTTTTATTATTGTAATGCAATGAAAATGAACATTATTCTGTATATGTCTTTTTCTTTGAGACCATTGGAAGAAAACTTGAAATTAAAAAACTTCCAAGTATTAAGGTATGATCTCAAAACGTAGTAATTATGCAATGCCTTCTGTAGAGATAAACTTCTCTCTGCAGAGTTCAGACTTTAATCAAAGGACAATCGATAAAATTTAAAATTGTTGCCACAAAAAACCAGAAGGATTTTTAATTGCATAAAAACATCAAGATATTTTTATTAAATTCTCTCCCTATTTATCTACCTCTGTTGTGTATATTTAGCCATATACGATCTCTATGTAGCAGTACAGTGGTAAAGTTGTGTTTACTGACTTTATGCTGCTGCAAGTCAGCGCTGATACCAACAATCTACAATAAGATACCGACAGGCGTTAATTGTACGAGTTAAAGCACCACTTTTGTTTAAAACATCCTGTATGTGCCCTAGAACGACACCGAGGATGTCACTAGCGAAGGAACATAGACAAATGATAATAAAGGAGCTCGACTGATGTAAGAATGAGGTACGAAATGTTCATGTTGGTTCTAAAAGGTTATTGCTTTCTACGTATAAAATAAACTAGAGAGCAGAAGTCGACCCCAAACTGAATGGCTGCGACAGAGAAGTTCCATTGTCTCCAAATGTACACTAAACTACTTTTCCTGAACAATGGGCGGAGGCAGAGGTCGCGTGCACTTTAGGTCTAAGTTCTCCAGGGAGACAGACGTCTGGTACACCTTCCACTTCCAGACGTGCTCAACTTTAAGAGGTTCCGGCGCTGCTCCCCCCTCAGATATAGCCTTTTATTTACCCCCAGGGAAAACAAGCTAAGAATTGTTATGGTTCTTCTACAGCTCTTACTCTATACACATCGTTAACGTTACGAATATGTGATGGTAATTGCGATATGCATCAAGGGAAATAAATTACTGTTAATAAATGTACACATGAGAGGGATTTCCTCTGCACTCTTATAATTTAAGGAACTTGAAGGTTTAAAAAAGGGTGCAACATATCAGCAAATACGCGTGAGGAGTGAGGCGTATCAGAGTTCGTTCAGAAACACAACGTTGTCACGTCTCTGCAATCTCTTTCAGATATGTTTAATGCTAACAGAGATCGGACATATAAGTGACGGAAAATAATTTATTTATTATTTAAGAGATTATCAAGTATTTTTAATAATATGGAAAAAAAACTGCAAAAAATGAATTCATGTTCAGAAAGTAACAATAGCAACGCTGGAGATATCTCGAGGTAGCGTGTTACTTGTAGACGAAAGCGATAACAACACTCAGTGGGATGGGCGAGATTCTTCACGTTTGCCCCACACATTATGAATTGTACAGCTTCAGAAGAATTGCTAATTTTTAGAACCATCTGACGTTTTGAATAATTATTCAGAGATATTGGAGTTTAGAAAAGTCTAGGTTATTATAGATGAAAGAGCGATCACAACTTAGTCCATTTAATCGACAAAGAGTTTGTATTATGTCTTGTTCCACGACTAGCCGCAGAGGACTTCATGATACCTCTGTGAGACAGCGCCGTCTCCTGGTGTTGGTAGCGTGGAGAGGAAAAGGATGGTTGAGGTTCCAATATCAAGGTATTTTTGGATGACAGTAAAGCAGATCAGAACAAGGTTTATGTTGTTTGACGTCCCTCATTGTTGCTTTATACAGGGTGTCCCACCTAACTCTGCGACCTCAAATATTTTGGAATTGAAAAATAATATGAACAATCTGGTTGCGAATGTATCCATGTCAGGGGCTCACACAATGGGAGGGCACGCACAATCCAGCAAATGAAAAACATGTCGCTTTCAACTTATAGTTACACCTTTTTAAATGGAACGTGCGTTTTTCGTAACGAGCTGAATACTAGAGGTTCAGTTAGTGATAACAGAATTGTTTTTACTTTTCTGAACAAAATTACTATTTACCCATAGTTCAAAGAAATTTCATATTTGTAAATTAGATCCAGCACTGAAAGCGCACTAAAAAATAACCAGGAACATCTTATTTCACGGAACGTGTCACATCAACAAAAGTTCAAAGTGCTCGCCATTTGCATCAACAACTTGTGGAGAGGGTGAACAAGCGAGCGTTGCGCAGATTGTAGTGTTTCTACAGACACTGCCGCAAAAACCGCGGTAACACGCTGTTTCATTATGTTGGGAGTACACTCTATCTTTCACTGTGCCCACAGAAAGTAATCTAACGGGGGACCGAGCTGGCTACCCACCGATTTGTAAACTTTGCATCCATAACTTCTCAGGGAACATGGGCGAAGTGTGCGGGGCACCCATCATGCCGCAACCACATTGATAGACGCGTTTCCATTCCTGCGTCCTCCATGAGAAGGGATAGAGTGTGTTGCAGAAACGACGCGTATCGCAGTCCATTTAATGTTCCCTGATAAAAATAGAG
>CM060845.1:27607500-27810000 GCA_030762175.1 Metallyticus violacea | reverse complement strand
ATGTACCCGGTCAATAAGCAGATAATAAAACTATTTTTTTTTCTATAATACCGATTTCTGAAAAACTGTAGCCTGATGAAACAAAACTAAAGCTCGTCTGAGAGACTCCATGTGGTAAGGAATCAGAAAATATGAACAGTTTTCATTAAAATAAAACTGGAATTATCTTCCGGTGGACTGCTGGAGATAAAGAGTTCTAGACGTTTCGCCTACAACTGCGGCGGATATCTTCAATCGACGAAGTCTCTTTTCTCTACCCCATGCTGTTTTTATTTCCCTATAAAGTCTCAATGAATCCTTTTCTCTCTTACAACCACATTTCTTGTCCTTCAATGTCTTCCATATCTGTTGCAAAATTGTCTGCACTTTGAGATACGATGATCCTTTCCACGTACATTTCTTATGGATAATGAAAAATTCTTTAATAATATTACTCTCTTCTAATATGGTAATTATATATATAATTTTTAGCATGGAATGCCTATCTAATTCTAGCTGTGCTACACCATTTGACGATGCTATAGCTAAACCTAAGATCTGTTTAAAAAAGCATGTATTTATTTTATCAATATCTTTCCGTGCATCCTCTGCACCCCATATTTCGGTCCTATATAACATTTTGATTTCTATTGTAGTTGTGAAAATTTTTACCAGCCAATGTACTCCTCTATCAGGAATATTTCTTAAACATGCTCTTATAACATTCATAGCTGCTTTTCCATTTGCTATTGCCATGACTGCTCTAGGAAATGTGTTTGTTAATTCGAATAGAGATAGGTTAGCATGTTGGAGTATATTTGCACAGGAAGAATGCTTGGCTCGTTTATATGTAAATTTGGAAATTGCATGGAATTAATGGCGCTTTGTTGGAGTAGACAGGAGCCTTGAGTCTGAACGTGTCGTGTGTGAGTGTGTAAATAATATATAAATGTGTTTGTATTAGTGTTTGTGCGCATGCGCATGGTGTCAACAACTGTAAATGTATTTTGTTTAAAGTGGGATTTTTTTGTATATGTCTGTGTAAAGAGTAGAAAATGTTTGTAAATATAAAGCAACAAATATATATTGCTACTGCTACTTTAAATAAGATAATATTTAAATTCTTCAATAAAATTATTTAAGAAAAATTCCAGATATAAGAGTAAAATGTCTGGGAAGAATTTACACAACTACAGTAGAAACGAAAATGTTATATGGGACACAAATATGGGGTGTAGAGGATGCATGGAAAGATGTTGATAAAATAAATACAAGTATTTGTAAAAACGATCTTAGGTTTACCGATAGCAATGCCAAATGATGTAGCCAAGTTTGCATTAGGTAGACAAGATAAAAATTATTACAAGAATTATGAAATACATATATAGAATCACCACATTGGAAATTATTAAAGAATGTGTCGGTATCCAGCAGAAATATAAGTGGAAAGGATCATGGTATTCCAAAGTGCGAGAAGTTTTACAACAGATACTTATGGGAACCTTATGGATAAATAGGGAATATCAAAACACAGGATTCTGGGAAGAAATTAACTTAAGATTGGAGGACATTGAAAGACAAGAAATATTTGGCAGTATGAGAGAAAATAGTTCATTGAGACTTTATAGAGAAATAAAAATAGTATGTGGTAGGGAAAAATATATAGAAATATGGGATGAGGCAGCGGCAAGGGTTTGCAGGGTCTAGAACTGGGGTTATGAACTTAAAAGGGTTAAGATGTGATAAAGATGAAGAAAAATTTCCAATGTGTGGAGAAACCGAGAAAGATTTTCATTGTTTATTATACTGTAAGTAGACAAAGTTGTGGGGAGAACAGGCTTGGTAACCAAAATGGAAGAATGTAGACAAGGAAATATTAATTGGAAAGATTTTAATTGTAAAAGGAAAGAAGAATATAAAAATGATAGGGAGCTATTTGGACAAAGTTATAGAGAAATGGATAAGAATGATAGATGGAAACGTAACCTTAAAAGTACAATACGCCAGTCAGTCCTGGTGGTCTAGTGGTAATCATACTTGCCTCCCAAACCTGAGATCGCGGGTTCAATCCCAGGATTGAAAGATTTTTTCGGGCTTGAAAATACTAAGTATAACATTCTTTGGAAGGGAAGTAAAACGGTGGGTTCCATGTCGTACATTTACGGCACGAAAAAGAACCTCAAGCCTGAAAGAAGAGGCCTCTGAGCAAAATTTACCGGCCGTTTCACATCTGAATTGAATGGGACGCTGATGACATGAGATGTTAAAGGGCGTCCGTAAATGAACAAAAACACAAAGGTCAGATAAGTATAAACAAGGATAGGATAATACATCAATAAATATGATGGTCAGGAGACTGTGTATTGGGATCAGAATGTAAATAAATAACCCTAGAAAAATATCTAGAGGAGCTTAGTATTATTTTATTTTGTGATGGGCTGATAAATTATGTATATTTGAGTGTAGTCTATTGGGATATATTTGCATCAAATGTTCAATTTGAATAAAAATTGACACACATAAGCTGACACCTTATTTTTGGTCAAGGCCCAAACTTGTATTTGTGCTTCACCCCTAATAATATGTCTTTACATTTTTTACTTGTATAAAGTTACTCCAGCCTTGCACTAGCAAGAACGTCTTATACTTTGCAGGGAATCGCTTCGTGATGCATTTTCTGCTATTATGCAAATATGGGATGCCTTCCAAATGAATAGAAATTTACGTTCATTTTGATCAGCTATACTTGATTTGATTCTAACTGGTATTACATGTGTTCTGACGGATGCTATTCTGACTCCGTTTTTCCTTCTTAATTAATTTACATAATCTAGGATACCTTACACGAGCTCAGGCTTACAGCAGGATTTACATTACATTGACGCCGCACAATTCTCTGGGAGAAATTTGATAAAAGAAAGGCTGTCGTACTGCTAGGTTTTTAAGCAGGTTTAAGCTGCTTCGTTACTAGGACTGATGAAGACAAGAGAACGGATTTGAGAATCACTGCTCAACTTTGTGGCATTGCACTGCAGGTTTCACAAACACTTGCAGGTTTCTCTGAATTAACGCCATATCGTCTGACATTTCAAAAATATTAAGAGATTGCAGTAGGAAAAGCGATGTTCATATACTTTGTGCACTCTACCGTACCGAAAGCGTTTATCGTGTTCTTTTCCTCTTATACCAAAAATTAACCCTAAAGTTTAGATGCAGTGCGCTCAAACATATTGACAATATAGTTGTTATAAGCTTAGCTGATATATGAATTAAAATGTTACTACATTTACATTTATAAACAAATAAAATAGGAATATTATTTACAACAAGCTTATTATTTGCAACAAAATTGAAATATTCAGACAGAAGTATTCTTTATAATCTTGTTCAACTTGGAAAGTATTGCATAATATTCACGTAATATAATTGTAGCACAACAGACACAAAACACACACACACACACACACACACACACACACACACACACACGCACGCACACACACTGAATTATTCTCACTATATTGAGCTTTGTAAACTTATTTTTTTATTCAACATTTAGGGCTACTCACATAATATACCGAGTTTCTAATTTTTTCATCCCTTCGGAGACTTTTTTTTTTATTGCGAATTATTCTTCCCTCTGTGTTAGGGCTTTGAGTTGTTTTAATAGTGTTTAACGCCCGTTTTGAAATTTGGGGTTGGGGATAAACAGAGAAATTGGATCGAGTGAGGACGAATTTTCTGAAAGGAAGTTTAAGAGTGCGGAGGGGTACATCAAATTGCGGAATCTATAGGGAATTTGCTGCCTATAGCGAGATTATAGAACTGCTACTGGAAGCAGCTGAGAATGGGGAGGGGGGAATAAGAACTGGGTTTCAAAATTAAGAAGAGGTCTGGAAAACATAGTAATTGAAACGGGGGGGGGGTTGGAGAAAAATTAAGAAACTATTGAGGGATATTAATAGACAGCTGATTCTTTCCAAGTGCGCAGAAAAAGTTTCGCTGGAGATACAATCGGGTTAACGGGGGGAGAGAGCAGTGGCAGTGCTGCACTTTGTTGGCAGATAGGAAGGAGGAAGAGGGAGTAGGTAAATGTTTAATTAAATTTAGACAACTGAGATCGGAAGAGGCAGGCAATCGGGAAGGGGGGGGGCAGGAGAATATGAATGACATTTTTTATATGTATATGTGTGTATATATATATATGTGTGTGTGTGTGTGAGATTGTATAGGCTATTAACGTTTGTATTCTTTTCTGTTTATTTTATGAATCTATTAACATTTTTTTTCTATTTTCTGTTTCCATATATTTATTTATATATTGCATTGTTTACCTCTTAAATGTTAAATATTGGTTTGTGCAGTTTCATATATTTCCTAGTTTATTGGGAAGTACGTACAGTCTCAGGTCCCGTGCGGCATTGTAACAACAAATCTATTTTATAAATAAATATAGTACCTGCTATTACTACTACTACCACTGCCACTACTACTATTACTCAGGCATCACAGGCGGTGGACACTGATGATATATTAAGATTAAATGATACATTGGGAAAGAAGTTTTTTTTTTATTTCAAAGGAAGGAAGAGTTCCATCCTTAAATTTAGGGTACCTCCCCGGCATTTTCCATTTATGAGGACTGAGGAAAACATGGAAGAAATCTAAGTCGGGGAGGACAGTCCTGGCGAAAACCGAACACCAGGCCTTCCGCTCACGATACCGTGCCTTAAAAGATATCGGTCATCCGTGGCGGTGTTTTTAAGTTTTGGAACAGAATAGGTCGTTAGGGGTAGCCCGGAAAATAAGATTGATGAGCGATCAATTTTAAGTCAAATCAGAGAATTCCCTCGGGAATATAGAATTCGCATGGGTCATACACTACTTTACATATCACTATATTACGTTATTGACGCTATATAGATTGGACTGGATTATTTGGGGTGAAGGTGGATATTTCGGTACTTCAAGCTTGCTGATAATTAGCCATTTGTGCCAATGATGGCACCTCCGGAAGAAAGGGATTATACGAGGGCGGCCAATAAGCGGTGACTGATGGAAGTAAATTGGGGTCCCTAACATATTTCCAGGAGGAACCCCGACACCAAGGAGTCTGAGTCCCCAGAAGGTCTGCTTCCATGCCAGACGCAGGGACAGAAATGTTGCCAAAGCACATGCCAGCGCCAGCCCACCTCTATCTAGCACTTTCGACCCTGTAACAGAACCAACGGAATGATGTGAAATGAAATGGGAGAGCGAATAGGAAAAATCCATCTAAGCTACCAGGGAAAATCATGAAATGACTGAATGTTAGGCTGATTTGAGCTCAGCATCTCCCGAATGCCAGTCCCGAGATCGGCACAACAATAAGAAAAACTAGTTTTGGGTTATAATCTTAAAAATTGAAATAAAATATCAAGTTTTTTTCTTTTATTAAATAAAATTGCAAATCTTTCTTTAGCCGAAATTGCCTTTCTTTTGTTAAAATCATTCTTATGCCCTCTTGTATGAGCTGCAAAATGTCTTCAAACTACCTTTGTGTTAATTTTTCTACAGTTTAGGGGATCCTGTAATAAATTGTGGTATTCTCCAAGTTCAAACAGTTAAAATTTTCCAAGTTGTATTTCTATGGTCCATGATTTAATATGCTACCATAGCTTTCACCAACTACTGCGGTTGGCATCATCTGTGGACAATGTACAACTCCTGACTACTAGAAGACGACAGTGTTGATCCGTCTGTCTGGTTTTGGAAAGTCGATCAGTATTACATGTGTAGCGGAAATGGTGTGGGGGAAGGAGGGAGGGGTGTAGTTGTTTGTATTTAAGAACCGGAACGGTTTCCATGTGCTACTTATGTGATATCTACCGTTTCTGATAAAATTTTTGTATTTCCAATGTCTCCTTCCTGGTTAGGCCTTGTGTATTTGCAACCATTTCTGTTTTGTTAAAGGGTATGTCATGGCATGCTCTGCTACAGCAGATTGTTCAGGCTGATTAAGGCGAAGGTATCGCTGATGTTCCTCCAATCATTTTAATCGATCTTTCGGTCATGCCTATGTACACTTTGCCACACTCACATGGTATTTTATGAATTTCCGTTGTATCAAGAGGGTGCCCAGGGTCTTTTGCATTATCAAGCATTTGCCCTAATTTAGAAGTTGGCATGAAAATAATTTTTCTTTAATACACGTGCAATACGCACAGTAACGTTTTCTATGTATGTAAGAGAATTAGGTTCTTTTGTTTGGGCAGGTGTTAGGACGGATGGCTCTGTCAATATCTTTGTTACAATATCCATAGACCTTAAAAACATCGCGAAGATGGTTTAGCTCATGTTTAAGATGTTCTGGTCATGTGATGGTTTTAGCTCTGTATCGAAGTCTTGACTATGATTCTTTATTGTGCAAGATGGTGATGATCTGGCATTGAGATATCTTTCCGCATGTGTGTGTTTTCTACAAACTTGATGACCAAGGGCTCCTGATGATTTCCTCCGAACTAGACACCGAGAAAAAGGAAGTGTGTGATTACTTTTTCTTTCCATAGTGAATTTAATATTTTCATGGAGGCTATTTAGGTGTTCTAAAAATAATTGCAGTTTGTGATGTCCATGTTTTAGTTATAACACCGGCCGTGAAAATGTAAGAAATATTCTTCACGGATATTAATTGAATGAGTCAATTCGGAAAAAATAACGCTGGTTCATTGTCTTATCGCTAGCTTTAATACTATCACAAAATTTCCGTGTTCAGTGCCCTGTACCATTTTCTACATATGCAACGTATTTGCCCATTGTCAAAAATTTGGTTAAACTATACCCAGTATCGTTTTGGAAATGTTTTAATGTTTAACACATAAAAATAATACTTAACTAAGATTTTGTAATCTAAAAAGAATAACAAACGGTAAATTCATTTCAGGAATTATACATCAACATAAGTAATGCTATTTCATAAAAAAATCAGGTCACCTGTGATAAGTTATATTACAGAAAAAATGTTTAAAATGTCAACTACCTAAATAGCAACGCTTTTTACTTCAAAGAAACGGTCAAATATCCTTCAATAAAGTAGAAACCGAAACAGACCTATATGATACTACTCATTTAATTTTATCTAATCACTCTTGTTCTGAAACTGTCTCTTCTCAGAGTTGACATCACAAGTCAAAAGAAATACTTTTATTTTAGAGATGGGGTAATCGTAATTTTTCATTGTGATTTTTGTTAAATACATAGATTGAGGCGTAGAGAGGCAGGAAGGAAGGAATGGTACGAGTAGGGGTGATGGAAGTTGAGGGGAAGATTTATATTGATCGAAGTGTAGCTCTCACCCACAATGCTGTGTTAAAGAGGGCAGAAGAACATTGTTAAAAATTGCTTCCGTGGATTTTATTAGTTCCGTGAACCTGCAAGGTTTCCACATTTAGGGGTTCATTTTTCCATGCATGAATAGAACATGTCAAGAGAGTAATTATGAAGAATTATTTTCCATAAGGTTTGGGTCATTAAGACGGACTCGAGACCGGGAGGTCTGAGGTTCGATTCCTACCAGGACCGTCCTCCTTGACTGAATTTTTTCTAGGTATTCCTCAGTCCTCAAATGACAAATGCTGGAGAGGTACCCTAAACTTAGACCTGGAACGATTCCTTCCTTTAAAAAATTAAATCTTTCCCTGTTTATCATTTCATCTCATGTATCATCAGTATCCACCACCTCTGATGCCCCAGGAATTGAAACGGCCGTTAAACACCAATCAATAAAGAAAAAAAAAAAAATAAAGAAAGAAAATAAAAAACAAAAATTAAAAAGAAATAAAGAAATAAAATAAATAAGGGTTAGATACTTCTCGTACTTACAATGTTAAAATGATGAAGGCTTTGTCGCCCAGGGAAAATATTCTGCAGTCCTCAAACAATCTGAATCATAAATGTAATGCCTATTTGCTTTCAAGCGTTCCTATGCAACATGTGAAACTATCCGTCTCAAAATTATTGCATGAATTCAAAACAATGAACATTACGCACGGACGAAACTTATGCTTTAGTCCTTTCTTTAGCTCGGACAGCTTGAAGTGATTTTTAAATGAAATGCTAGAATTTGAAGTTGATTCATGCAGTTTCGTTTCTGTTCAACAATTTCTGTTTTCGTTTCTGTTCAAATTACGTATGTAACGGCACCGTGTATCATTCTTTCCACACACTTCTATTGTATTCTAGTCATTTGTTTCTTAGTTTCTCAGTTCTATTCTGGTCGACTGTGCGATTCATTCAATTTCGGCGTTCAACATTCCGACATTCTGCGTATTCAGATAACCGGAATTGGAAGCTTATATATTTGTTAAATCGTCATATTAATAAATATTATATAATTCATCGGGACCAACAGTCCACAGCCCGTCGACTCTATTAACAGCAAAGCACCGAGGTTTATCAGAAAGTGACTTTGAATAAATCATTATTAGAAGTAATATCGAAGCGTCTGCTCAAACGCCAGAACCTCTTCGTAAGCACTGTTGATTTTAAATAAACAAAAATTAGCGGGTTGTTGTTTCTTATTGGACGGAAGCAACAAATATACGCCATCTATGAGCAACCATCACCGGCCGAGGCAACGCTGTCATAAATTTGGTATTTGGTCGACGCATGACCATTAACTTCAGCAGCCGGCAGCACGTAAAGAAGCCCCAACTATCTGCTTCTTTTCCACTAGCTATATAAGGAATTGAAATTACAAATAGCTCCCCAATTGCACATTTCTTTAATGCAGAAAATTTACAATGGCGATATGGCATTCAGCGAGTAATGCTATTTGTTAGCGATGGTGTTAGTCACATGATCAAGGCCTGTAAAGCTTTACAAATAATATATCCAATTATACATCTAACTTGTCTTATAAACGAGTTATATTCTGTATAACAGACAATCAGAGTTCTTTCTCCACCTGTCGATAAACTTATATCTTGTGTAAAAAAAACTTTCATAAAAGCATCTCATATATTACTAGTCTAATAGTAATATGAACTAATTTGGAAAAAAAATAGGCTATATACAGACTAACAGTGTGAATATGTTTGTGCATGGAAATTCCTCTAATAGTAAAATTAGTACAGATAACTCTTTATGTAAATTCCGTTTTTTAAAAAAATTACGATTCATATTAAAAAAATCATTTCTCATGAAATAATAGAGGGCGATTAAATAAAAGCACACTAGCTCATGCATTTTATTTCAAACGATATAAAAAAACTGGAAATAAATTGTAAATTGAGTAAAAAGGATGGTATTTAAAAATAGAATGATAAAAAATTATTTTTTTTTTTCACTAAAACTACCTTCACCAAATTCTATGACATTTTAGATATACATTTATACAGAGTGTTAACGAACTACCCCAAAAATTTCAGAGATTAAAGAGGTGTCGTATGTAAGCAATTTGGGATAGAGAACATATGGCCTATCTGTTCAGATTTTGAAGCTATGTCTATAAGTTTCTAAAGCGCCAGTACGCCACTGGCTAATGAAGATGCCCTTCGAAAGCTTAACACACGATAACAAGGAAAGTTTCTGAACGTATCACTCCGGTGCAATTGCTATGACATTAGCTTTCGAGTAAGAGCTAGTCATTTATTTTTGAGTTCGAATCTCGTTCATCACTTTTTATGTCGTTTTCTGACCAGGGCCTAGTAATAGTCTACGTATAAAGATCATATTTTAATTTATACACTTAAACTTAACATATCAATTCATATAATTACAACTCTTGTTTACCAAAGATAGAAATAATTCTTTACTATGAGTATCGCAGTACTTCATATTAAATAACAAAAAATTAAATTCATGATAAGAATTGAACCCGCGGCCTGTGCAACCTCAACTTTTGCATTACGTCATGGTAAATTAGGCGAATGCTGGAATGGATATTTACATTTAATACTGTTTCATTCTATTACAAATAATTAAAATCTGTATACGCCACCCTGGTACCTGGTTTCCTAAACCAGGGCGTGTATACAAAATTTTCCATTTATTAACATTATAAATATACAATTCAATAATATTTTAATACTTCATTTTACAGATTTTCCTAATAACTAGATTAAAATAATTTAATATAATAAAACAGCAAGGGGAAAAAAACTGAAAATAATTCAATTGAACCAAAATATAAATTTACTTAACTACTTCCCAAATTAATCTTCCAAAATCTACAAAAATTACCAAATTAACAATTTAACAATATTACTGGGAGCCAGTAGGAATTATAGCTGGTAGTCAGCTATTCTGTCCTTTAAATTTATTCCATAACTATACAACTGTACTACTACTAACCACTGGTTACCAGCGGTATGTATACTGGCATCCAGTACTCGGCAGAAATTCTCTTAAATTAAACATTATACTTAATACTTAATTAATTCAATTCTCCTTAATTTATTACAATCATAATAATATCCTTCTCTTTAACAACTTACTCCACTTAAAGTTCATTTGTCTCAACGCTTGAACTCATTAAACACTATCACCTCGCTTCCACCATATTACTCTCCATCTTTTCTTCCCAACCCACCCTTCTTCCATCTCGCTTGATCCTCCTGGTCCCCTGGTTAAACCATTTCTTGCGCTCTGCTCCTCCTCTCCGGACACCACTTCTTCATCCTCCATCTCCTCCCGCGGCTCATTCCAGTGTATCTCCAACACCCTTCCATTTCCTTCTGTAATCTTCATTCTTCCATCTTCTTGGCGTATACAGATTTTATTTATTTATTTGTTTAATTCCATTGATTTTATTATAGGATCGAAATAGCCAGGGCAAGATGGACTGGTGCGATATGATGGTGGTTTGCGCTTTGAAAAAGTTTCAGCACTGACATTTCCGAGGAGCTCGAACCATGTTCTATCTGGAAAAATATTAGGAATCCCTAACTACACCCACGCAGTCACTGCCTGGTGTCTCCCTCACAAATCATCCCTTTCATGGAGATATAGACACTAAGTATCAAGTATCTTCGTCCATCCCAGACCACACATCCATCCAACTTCATAGTCGTTTAACGCATTGTTTGGTTATCCCATGTAAACTTATACGAGGGATAAGTCATAAAAATCTAAGATATATGATTGAAAGTGCATGGAAAATACTTTCGAATGAAGACACAGATAGTATATATATATATATATATATATATATATATATATATATATATATATATATATATATATATGCAGAGCTGCTTGTCTCAGCACGCACCGAAGTTCAGTTGGTGAGAGACAGTGGTTGTGCAACTCACATCTTCAACATCTTCTCCATCGCTGGCAACGTGCCGTCAATGCACTTGGAAACTACTTCGAAGAATGGTAAACCCTGTGGTTTTGGGAGAAAGAATTTGCTCCCTGTGTAATTTTTGCTCATGCAATAAAATAATAATAATAATAATAATAATAATAATAATAATAATGTTGTCCGGTTGCCTGTGTTTTGCTTTTTCCCTACGAAGGCCGCTTATACCTAGCCGTCCATCGATGGCACCACTCGGCAGTAAATGTCATATACTTTCAATCGTGTATCTTAGATTTTTCGTGTTGTTCTTTGTTTGCTAGAAAAAAATAATAGTTGCTATAATTTATGACTTATCCCTCGTACATGCAGCTTAACTTAGCTGTTTGCGATTACTCTTATGTAGCACATGATATGTAAACGTTCTTGACCTTGGGTTACTTCCTTTTTGAATAAATTGACGTTGAGCAGGTACATTCTGAGCTAATTTGGAGAGCTTTTTTATCTAGGCGAACTTAAATAACTTATGATATCTGCCTGGTTTACTTAATCCATTCCATGAAAATATTTGTGGCTAAGGGGACTGTTATAGAAAAGAAATCTGCAGACTATTCCCTTCCATTCATCATGGTCAAATGATAAAAGATATTTAAAAGTCATCTTTAAATTTTAACGTATCCAAAGTTCATAACCTCATGTTACTTGCATGAGATTCCTATTTTTCTTGCCTTAACATGGTACCCCTTTTTGTCTTAGCCATTTTAATTGCATTTCTTTTATACAAATCACTTATGCACATCTTTATTTTGTTGGTGGAGACAGCATTTTTCTATATTCCCGTGAATAAGCTTTGAATATTATGGTATAAAAAGTGCAAAATATAGATTGACAAATTTAAAGGAAAAAATAAAGGACTAGTAATTCTATTCAAATGAGCAGAAATAGAATGAGAGAAGAGAAAATTAACATCAATGGAAATAGTCAGTTTTTGTGCAGAAGAAAAGAGTGTTGGAGCGTAACTTACTTATCTTAATTCATTTTTTGGTTAAATCTATTTTTCAAAAGATGGATTCAATTTCGCTATTTGAATCTTTGAAATAATGTTTCTGCTCCATTTGACAGTCACTACTGGAGTATGTGCTGTTGGTTACTGCTTATCGTACCGTATGTTTAGAAATCATGGTCAAGTGCACCGTAGACACATGCACTATTGGTCAGTAAACAACGCCCATTTGCTTCGTCAAGTAGAATCTCAACGTTCACGGAGTGTGGTGCGGGATATGGTCATCATCTCATATGGCTATTTTTCATATGCGGGTCACTGATTTCCGACATGATGTTAACTTCCTAACTTGGATTTCCATGAGGACGTTCTCTTGCAGACCAGAAGGAGCATATGGTATCAGTAGAATATAATAAGATACAATATGGAGACAGTTGCATCGGTACCTTTGATGTTGGTGTTTTTAAATCCGCAAGTGAAGCCAGTTGTCAATGAACACATCTGATGTTGCTTCAATCGCCGCAGCAAATGGCAAACAACTGTTAAACGCGAAAGTTACAGATTCATTAATTAAAGCATTAACTGCGATTCAAATTAAATTCAATATTTTTAGGTAATTACATCATTTCATATTATTATAATGATAACCACAATTGTCGAAACACTATGTTTCAAACTGATATCATAAGAGGGTAGACTTAATCAACTGAGCAGATATTAGGCTTCACAAAAGACCGACTACATTTACCAGACCCCAGTGTAGGTATCGATAATAGATAAAATGGCGGAAAATGTGATCCGTTACATCTAGAAGAAAAAAAAATATGTGTGTGTGTGTGTGTGCAAATGTGTCCGTTAACGCTCTAACGGTCGCAATTTTTTTTTCTGAACGAAAATCGGCATTTAGCCATCAATTAACAAACAATTCGTCGAATTCGCTAATCAGCAAAATTAGACATTGGGGGTGGGAGTTAATCTAAAGCGAATATTAAAAAAAAAAAAAAAATAATAATAAAAATCGTTCTAGCAGCCGCAATTTTTTTCTCAAAAAAGTGTGGTAGATTTCTTTAAAAATAAAAAATAAAAGCACTTTTCGAAAATCATGTCAGTCGGGCCATTAGGAGTCGAGCCGCAATTTTATATATATTTTTAAAGGAAATTCAGTCTATGACATTGAAATAAAACACAAAATATAGTTTCCGAAAATCAGTGAAATCGAACTATTAGAAGGGAGATTTACTTGAAACCCAAAATTTAAAAATCCCTCTAGAAGCACTAATATTTGTTTCTCTTTTGTAATACTTATAGATTGCAAGAACTGTAATTTTGTTCCCCTAATTTCGTAAAGAAATGTCATAACTTATATCGTTTCATTAATTAACGAAGTCATAATATGTATTTTATATTCTTTTTTTAAAGTTATTCATCTAGGTGAGGAATTCTCTTAGTTTACGCAGCTCCTGCTGACTGACTTTTATTTTTATTCTATTTATGAAATAGTCCTAAACTCGTATTTGGCTCTTTTCTATTGGCACTACTGACAATCGACATTCGTCTGTTGGAAGATGAAAGGTTTAAGCAATCATAATGCAAATATACAAGTATTATAATTTGTAAGCCAAGTTTACGGGAATTATATTTAAATTCTTATTTTAGTTGTGAAGTAATCGTAATAAATGCTACTCAAGGGTCTGAGTTATCTAGATAAATTGCAATCTCAAACTCTCTTGTTGATACGTATGATAAATAATGTTATCTGATAAACGTAATACTGCGTAAAATTTTCACATTTGCTATTGGCAGTAGTTAGGCGACTATGGCCGCCATTTTTTTCCACATTGGGCTCCCGTAAATGTAGTTGATCTTGCTTCACCTGTGACGAGAAAAGTCATTACTATATTTGCGCAAAATAGGCTGAGCCTTCGAACATATCTGCTATCTACGTCAGAAGCAGAGCAACAGTTCGCACTAGTACGCTTCGCTCCTGTCTAATACTATAGACAACAGTTTGTTTCACACGTTGAAATAACGAACATTTCATTAATCTTTGGCACTGGCATCGTGCAAAATATGCCACTGTGATTCGACTCTAATACTTTTATATTCTTAGTGTCAATAAGTATTGTTCCATATAAACATACACATAGTGCTAGATAATGGTTTTACCCCATCGTTATTGGAATTTCTTTACTACAATATATTACATTTGTAAGCCCCTCTCCATACTTCCACTCTGTGAAAACAGCACGTAAATAGTACATCTCGTTTTAGAAATATTTACGGCGACTATTTCACTCATGTGACGTCATTTTAAAATCGACCAATGAGACAAAAAATATTTTTTTAATTTTGACCAATCAAATCCGAATTACGAAATGAAATTATATATTCAAATCCGTTTTATCACGCGACATGCATTTGTCTTGTGGTCAGGGTAGCCAACTCTATACCTCCACTATATACGAGGGTAGGTCCATAAGTTTCCGGCCTCGCCGATAAGGATTATCGCCTTCACAAAATACTTATCTGGTGTCATGTTCTTATATGTTAAGTAATATAATTGCAGCTGTAACTTCCGCTCTGCTGTGTTCAGTTGTTCAGATATAGTTGCATAAAGAAGGCTATGTGTAGAAGACTGTCACATGTTCAAAATGGAGTATCAAGCGTTATTAAGTTCTTCATAAAAGAAAGACTTACTCCAAATGATATTAAACCGCGATTGGACGATGTATATGGGGAAGCATTCCCCTCATGTTCTCCCGTAAAAGAATGGGCCAAACTTTTTCGAATGGGTCGAGAAAGCAATGAAGACGAAGAGCGTGTAGGTCCAGCCCTTGGAAGTACTTACTCCTGAAAACTTCGCTCTTGTGGAAGAGGAAATTATGGAAGACTGGCGACTCAAAGCTACAGAAATAGTGGAAAGTTTGGGCCTTTCTAAAACAACAGTACTTCGAATTATTCATGAACATTTAAATATGAATAAGGTTAGTGCAAGATGGGTGCCTAGACTTCTTTCCTCAGTTCAAAAGCAGCAACGAGTCATTTGTTGTCAGGCATTTTGGAGCTCTGCTGTGGCAACGAGCGAGAAGTTATGTAACATTGTTACATAGATGAAACTATGGTCCTCTACAATGATCCCTTGCTCAAAAGAGAATCAATGGAGTTGCGTAAATCTCTAAAGGTCAAGGTCACTCAATCAACCAACCAACAAGATCAAGACCACTTTTGCTAGAGGGGATGGGAAGCCATTGCTAGCAACAAAAGCATAGAAAATCGATAATCATGACGCAAAATGGAGGGTTCTCCAAAGCATTTATGTGATCCTCAGATGTGTAAATTGATTTTATCATCAGTAATGCCAAATCACAGAATACAAAGAAAAATAGAGACACCATATGTTATCTATTTTTTTTCTCAGTTGGTTTAGAAAATGGAACTGTAGCGATTGTAATAGTTAATTTTTGTCTATTGCAGTCTCGCGGTTTCTGAATAAAATATATATATATATATATATATATATATATATTCATAAGTATAACATTTTATACAAGTGTTAATATTCTGTGAGTGAATTTCAAATATATATAATACTTTTATTCTTATAAGATTCATAAAACAGTCTTATACTCGTATTTTGCTCTTCTCTATTGGCATTTCTGACAATCGGCATTTTTCTGTCGCAAGATTGCCTGAAAAGGTTAAGCACAAATATATAGTTATTACAATTTTGTAAGTCAAGTTTAGAGGAATTATATTTAAATTCTTATTTTATTCGTGAAATAGTCGTAATAAATGTCACTCGAGGGTCTGAGCTTTCGAAATAAACTCAGTACGTTGGTGAATTTATCGGTAATGTCAGACTCTCTCATGATATTTATTTGTGATAGTTTTAGGGGATTCACTCTGTACAATTTAGATTTCATGTGGAAAGAGAAATTGAAAAATACACAGAAAAATGTGGTAAAAAGAAATGGACAGGAAAAATTTGTGAATAATAGAATTGTATTAGAAAATAACTTTTTTACTTTCCTATGTCAGAAAAAGGGTAAACGTAATTAAATAACCTCTATGACATTACACGAAAATTAAAAGACCTCTCTTTTGTACACGCAAAAGTCAATGTATACTTGTTATTTCATTTGCTTTGATCATTGCCTGAAATCTCCGTGCATTGATTGTACCAACTCCGCCGTAGTTTTGGAGTCAGTTAATTCCCATTCTGTTTGAAGAGCTTGTTTTAGGCCACGTTATTGGAAAAGCTGTGCTTTCTGAATTTCTCCTCCGGATGGACTATGGCTCCTCCAAGGGATTAATATCATTGGACCGAGGAAGTGTAGAAGTTGTTGTGGGTATTGTGAGCAGCCTTAATTGAGAGTTTGAAAGTGCTGTTTTGGTGAAAATTGAAGTTCTTTTCAAGACCCATCTTTTGAATCGTTTATATAAAATTTACATGTAAATATTGTCATTCATTACGTTATTGCTGCGATTTCTCGCTTGTTCCTCTTTGGTTGCTTCCAACTTTGACGTTCCATAATGCCTTTTCTTCTACCAAAAACCCGTCGTAATCTGCCTTAACTTCCCTACAGAGCTACACAAACAAATGAATGTGTATTATCTCAGTTTTTAACTGTTCTTTCAGCACTCTCACGATAAATTTATTGTGTCTAAACTGCATGGAGTTTTAATATAATTTTAATTTTATACCTGTTTAATAAATTTTTTCCTGAAATAATTATAAAAAAATGTTTTCATTATATGTATATGTTACGGGCAAAGTAGAAAACAGACCATTGCAAGCAATGGTTTAAAAATATAAACATTGTGTAAAAAAACCTGTTAATGTTGGAAATATATTTAGTTTACATTGTTTTTTGGGGGATTCTTAACAGTTACCATTTGCCTTTGGCAAAAGTTGGAAATACCTTCACGGTTATTAGTTTTGAAATTCTCCTGCTAAGTGGCGTTATTGCACTGCACAGCATAACAGCAGATTGGGAACATCATTTATGTTTGCTAGATGTGAATTTGTGCATCGGAGAGCTTTATTTGTTAATAATGCTCGTCAATAATTGTGGCATGTAAGAATTTGCTAATCAACTCACAGTTGTGTTTGTCTCAGTCTAGTGGTTACCATACTGTTTGCAAGACACAAGGTCGCAGGTTCAAACCCAGCCAGGGCTTATAAATCCTAATTATAGCTTCCTTGGTGTTGTAAATTTACGGCATGTAAAGGAATCTCAAGCCTGAAAGAAGAGCCATCTGAGAAAAAATTATCCCCCGTTTGATGCCCTGAATTGAATATGATGCTGATGACCTGAGATGTTATAGAGCGCCCTTAATGTGGTTATAGGTTAATACGATCAAGTTCCACTAAATATACTCAAGTAAAGTTTTATTTTATTTTAATAAGCTTTTCTTAGCGTTTTCACAAACGTTTAACCGGCAATCTGGTTGATTTGAACAAAATGAACTTTGGATGAAAGTATCTTACTGCCATAATCAAAACAAAACAAAAATATAAGCCAAAGTAGATGCGAATTAAATAATGTACCATTATTTACATAAATATTTATGATTATGTCCTATTAATCCTTCAGAAGTAGCAGAGAACCTATGCACAAACATAGAAGCAATGCTACAATTAACATATAGAAGGAAAACTGATTAAATTAGATCTATCAACATTTGCTAATATGCCTTGATAAATGTACACACTTAGTATAAATGTGAAAAATACATGGCGAAAGTGAGAGGACCGCCAAAGGTGACCGAGGTCGTTAAGGCGCGAACTCATGAGCGGGAGGTCTAGAGTTCGATTCCAGTCGTACGTCCTCCCAGATTGAGATTTATTACAGGTTTTCTTCAGTCCTCGTAAACAATAAATACCGGGGATATAGCCTAAACTTAGGCCTAAAACGTTTTCTTTCTTTAAAAAAAAACCCTTTCCCAGTTTATCATTTCATCTCATGTATCACCTTTTTGCAATGCCTGTGATGCCTCAGTAGTTAAAACCGGCATTAAACACTATTAAAAAAGAAGAAAGAAAGTGGAAAATATACAAGCTTTATGTTGTCTTTATTTATGAAGCACCAAAACAAATGTTTACAATAATCAATAATTGTGAACATAAGCATTTCCACTATGACCATAACATCACAATTTGTACGTTATTGCATTTATTAAGCCCTGAATTTTCCTCTTTATTAACCATTTTAATGTAAATACAGAGTAAATACATGTAAATACTTTCACGATAAATTTATTGTGTCTAAACTGCATGGAGTTTTAATTTAATTTTAATTTTATACCTGTTTAATAATTTTTTTCCAGAAATAATTATAAAAAAATGTTTTCATTATATGTATATGTTACGGTCAAAGTAGAAAACAGACCATTGCAAGCAATGGTTGAAAAATATATAAAAAAATATAAAAATATAGTTTTGATCTACATTCGCAGTTGAGTACAGCCCGCACTAGACGAATGTCACAATAAAACAGTACTATGGACAGTCGCAGTTTGCTGTTACGAAAACAACCATTTATTTTGTTTGAGAATGGTATTGCTTAAGGCCATTGGTGCATCATTGTTATTAATTCTAGTGGTTTAGTGAAATAGATTTTGTTTTATTGTGTTGTATTTAAACGTACCACCAGAACATAGGGAAAATGAAATCTACAGAAATAACTCCAAATAATGTAGAGAAACTTAAAAAAAATATGGCGGCAGTAATTGAAGTAGAGATTTAGGAATTAATGCAAATTTCATTAAAAGATGTCGGAAATTATTAACTGCAGACCTACACAATGTCGAACACCCCTATAACACAAGTTAGCGCTCATTATGAAATACAAGTAATTCTGAGTGCATGTTATAATTTAGGTATTCTTGATCTTTTCCAGTGACGTGCTTGATTTTATGGTTCAAGGCCCAAAATAAGCGTTTCTCCATATTTATAACAATACTAGTGCTTTTTTTTTTAGTTATTTCTTGTATTAGTATTTAGAATTAGATATTTATTGGAGATTTTTTTTGCTGCCTTGTCCCCCAACATTATTTGAAGCATATCTATTGCTGTTGTTAATATTAGTGATACTCCAATCATGTGAGATTTTACCGCCTTAGCTACTCTTAAACTGACTACTAAGATGCCTTCATGTTAGATCCTGCAAATTAGGTTATTTATTTCTTCCTTGATGACAAGCTTGGTGGTTTTCTCTGAAAATATTCCAGTGGTTTGTGTTTCAAATCACTGTTTTTGGTGTCAAAATGACGTTTGAAAAGGTAAGGTTAAGATTTGAAAGTGTATCATAACAAATTACACACTGCTGTATTGGGATGGTTTCCTCTCCAATATATGTGAAACCATATGATAAATAGCTAATATTGTACTTAAGTATCTGGTGTACGGGGCTTTCTGTTGCTTTCTTGTACAATGATGTCCTCTGTTGGATGTTTAGCATTAGAAGTAGTGGCTTCTGGCAGAGTGGGATTATTAACCCCTTTACACACATTTCTCTCTTTGAGCTTTTCGAGCAGAGTTCTTTAATTAACCATTTATCCATGTTCTGGTTTACTACTTCTGAATCTGGTACAAAGTGCACATAAATCTGAAAATTTAACAAATAAAATCTCGCATTCAACAACGATAATATAAGTTCATTGTAACTGTAAAAGCGTCTCGCAGCTAAACAAACGATAAAATGTGTCCCGTTGCTATTAGGTCAAATATATTCGAGTTGCGCTTTGTCATTGTCGTAGGATTAAAATTGAACTTCTGCATCATTTTTGTAGAGATATAAAGATTTTTATGATAATGTAAAATCTATTTTTCCATTTATTTATAGTAGAACTATCAAGTATTTTTGTTAGTAAAATAAATGTTAATTTATCTCATTTGGTAAAATATTTTTGTAATACTGGGCAGTAGCTCACGTACCATCAATGGTACGCGTACCATATGTTGAGAACCCCTGTTGTAATTGATCCAAGTTTTGCGAGTAGAAACGCGAGAACTTGGCCTCTGCTTGAGCCGGCAACTTGGCCCTGCTCGGCTGCGGACACACGCCAAGAACAATCCCCTGGCTGTATGCTGATCTACAAGATTGTCATATCGGCATTAAACACTTTCTAATTTTATGTTTAGAATAACAAATCGTTTTACATTTTTCTCTCAAACCCATAACTAAAAAGTTGATCTATGTTAAATAAATATTTATAGCACATACTGTAGCTATTTAATACTTTACGTGATATTGCTGTGTTGTCTAAATGCACAGAATTTAAATGTGTCAAAAACCGTATACATTTCCTTTAATCACGCTTGCAATGCAAATTCTGTCCACTTCACTGTCGTATAAGTTATGGGTTATGTGATTTATTATGAATCATGAATATTTTAATGGCTGTGCCGTGAGAATCACGTTCAGTACCCTCAGCTTTCTTCTTCTTCTTAGTCGTTCTAGTTCCTTGTGAAGAACAGACAGGAACAAATTGTTGAAACATGTTAGGTCAGGTAGTTTTGTAGAGGTAGCAGTTACCTCTACTGATGTGTCTAATATCACAATAAATTGTCATATATATGTAATATCTGTCGTTTCGAACGAATTTTGGCTTTTCTGTTTCCTTTCAATCTTATTCCTATAGACAAGATATGTTTCTCATTATACAGACTGTCTCAGCCAGGATGTTAAAAAAAAAAAAAAAAAAAAAAAAAAAAAAAAAAAAAAAAAAAAAACCTTAATTTTGTGCCGTCTTGCTGAGAGAGCTTTCAGTTGACGAGGTTCACATCTTTTCGTTTCCATCTTAACGGTAAATTTAGACACGAAAATGGTGTCTTCAATAAAACACCTTCTTTATTCATTGCCATAAGACAGATAGGTTTTTTTTTTTTGTTTTTTTTTAACTTAACAATTAACACTGTGAAAGTCAACTTTCCAATTTCCACTAACAAACGTGAGGCCAAGTCAGTTATGCGTGGTGTCAGTAACCTCTCAACGTCTGATTCCTAAGAAAAGAGATAATATCGAGAGCTGGCCACATTCGTCTTCCTGCTGGCCCAAGAGGTCGCAGAAATAAGCAGGAGAAAGACTAACCCATCTTGGAGGAAGATAAATATAAGTCCTTGTAAATCTTTGGTGGCCCATTGAAGGAATAAGTTTAAACCATAAATTTTTTCGAGCTGGCCCATGAGTTTCCCACGCTAATGGAGGACCCGCATGCTACCGCTACTATAGTAGAGAGGAAATGCGCTTATTGCGTAAAATACAATTAAGAACTAATCTGTTATACATCGCTGTTTTCATTCATTCATTCATTCATTCATTCATTCATTCATTCATTCATTCATTCATTCATTCATTGATTTTTTGTTTGTTTCAAAGTTGACTAGGAGAAGAGAAAATGGTAAATAATTATGGCATTTTCTTTTGGGGGCCGGGCCAATCTGGCCCTCATTGATAGACTCAGATGTTGACTCACCGGTTATCGAGTCTTCAAAATATTCAAATATTGTAAGTGAGCTCTTGTGCTCCTAAACGCCCTCACTTTAAATTCTTCAACTCGTTGATTTCTCATTGGAGAGTTCATGAACAGCGATGTAATGACGTCATCACCTATGTTTGCTCCTGCGGTATCTTTAACGAACTTTCGAGCATCTCCAGCAACTAAGAATACAAAAGACCTATTGTTCGACTCATGCCGAACATCTCATGCACTTTGCTTTGTTACAATAGAAAGATTTATTGCTCGGGCCATTTTCAGCAAGTGAGAATATAAAGAATTATAATAGGCAGCCTTTCCCTCGCGGCAAAAAGACGCGTCCAGGTAACCTAAATACTTTTTCTGTTACATGAAATGTTCTTGCTTGATACTACAGGTTATATAAATATTTAATAATTATTACGATTTAAATTTTATAAAACATTCACTCTCAGGCACGCGGGGCATGACGACCTATTATTATAAGTGAGTATTTTTTGGAGGTACGCGGTCACAGAGTCAGTGTGTCGTCGAGACCGTAAAGGGGTAACTAACTGTACGTCATTGTTTAGGTCCTGAAGGCAAGTACAGAACACGAGGATAGTCTGCAAAAGACTTGTCACCATTCCTATGTTGTCAAGTCTCGCTAGACCAGTAATACCTTATAGTAATATTAACGAATAGGTAGCCCTATTCAAAACAAAGTGAAGAGAGTATTAGCTAATACCTTTATCATTCGCAATTGGGAGGATACATGATCACGTGACCTTATGGTAAAACCGCCTCTGATGAGCTACGGGACGGTTTCGTTAAAATCTAAAATTTTGGAGAAATTTAAGTCTTTTAAGATATATTTTTTGTTGTTGCTTAATAATTGCCTTTTTACTTCTGGAATTGAATTAACTGCAACATTTTTTTCACATAACTGAAATGTTCGTTTATCCACGGCAGAGATTTACACACCGTTTATTTGTTATACATCTCACAGCGGATGGCGAGAGGCAGTTTGTTTATCTTTTATTGATGACGTTATTCAAAATGCAAAAGAAATTCTTACAGTTACTTCTTACTCTGTCTTTCTCGAAGTTATCACGTTTAGAATGTACTAGAGGATGAACGCCTCGCTGTCATTACTTCTGGTCCATTAATCTAAATAAGTTATGTAACTTTCACTTTCCAATTAGCTAAGTGGTTACTCATCGACCATTCGAAAAGCAGGAGGTCAAAGTGCATAATTTCTAAAGAGGGTAGCAAGCTCTGTTAGTAATTAGATAAGTCATGTGTTGTACTAAATACGCCCCACTATAATTACTGTGTCTGTTTTTGTATTCTTTTTAAACATTTTGTTTCACCAGTCTTTAAGGGAATTTCGAAAGAATGCAACTATTGCGGTTGTTCCCATGTAAAGATTTTTGAAAAAAATTTTTTTTTTTCAAATTGCCATCAATTCTACTTTCTAGGCTCCAAAATGATGATAATATATGTCGGTTAACGCTCTAGCGACATCAATTTATATTTTTTCCTAACGAAGCTCGACATATAACCACCAATTAACAAAATATTATCGAATTCATTAACCAGCAAAATTATACCATTAGGTATGGAGCTCAACCTAAAACGAAAATTTAAAAATCGCTCTAACGGCCACAATTTTGGCTTTTTCTCGACGAAACTCAGGATGTGCTATTGAAATAAAACAAGAAAATTAGTTTCTGAAAATCAGGGAAACCAGACTATTATGAGTAGGAGTTTACCTGAAACCCAAAATTAAAAAAAAAACATTAAAACAGAATTTTTGTGATTGCCGAGGACGTCAATTAAGGTGGCCCGGGGGAAGACGTGGCATTCGGGGGGATTGTTATAGTTAGCATTAACGATTGGATATTCCCGCCAAGCGATTAACTTTTGAAAGTATGGGGGAAATTTCTGCGCATGTATATGGACGAATAATCGGCTTTATCCTTACAGACAGCTGCCGTCCTGCAGCCCCAGTAGCGAATGACAACGGAAAAAGCCGAATTCCAAGGAATACTGGAGCGATACGGGACGATGTACAAATCTTAAGAAGTAGTGTATAAACTGTATCAACCATAGTAGTATAAAGTGTACAATAAATGCAGGCAACGGAGAGACAACTATTTCGGAACACAGAAAAATAATCAATCACATGCCCAAAATTAATTATGTTACTTAAATGTTAATCACATTTTGTTTGACAACCAAGTGCAACTGGAAACGTTAAGATAGCAATATAACACGTAAATAAAATAATAACGATACGAGAAAAGCACAGACTGTTAAGCCTGAAAGTCGTGCTTTTTTATTAAATGCACAGGTATATCTTCAGTTATACAAGTTATTTACTGCATTCTCTGCTCTAATAACCTTAGAAAATTCAACTAGCTGAGGAATTCGCTTAGTTTATGCAGTTCGTGTGATAGGGGCTTTTTATAAACATATTACGTCTGCAATAGCTTCAGACCTAAGAAGAGATCACATTAACAGTTTTCTAAACATGAACGTGGGATGTTACGAGTGTTGAACACATTACTGGCAATAAATATAGATATATCTCAGAAACCAAATATTCTACAACAGCAAGAATATTGTTACATTCCTTTCCAGAAATATTGATTACCTTATATCGTACTCTGCAAGATGCTGAATAACAGAAACAGCATCGTTTTTTATCTGCTAACGAGAACCTTACTGCTCGAGGATTGTTTCTTTTGTATGAACTTTACTTTGAGTTTGGAGAGGATATCGAAGTTGCAGGGATTTATGTCTGGTGATCATGAAGGATATAGGTATATCTCCCATCCACCGCATCAATAAATCTTTCACAGAAGTAGCAGTATAACACCGGGCTTTGTCGTGCAAGACAATCAACACGCCCATTCACACGTTTTTTCAGCAACGCATAACAAAGAAGATGAACCAAGTATACCTGCATGATAATATATAATGTATACCACTACCAACATTACCTGCACATTCCCAGATTCTTGGCTTAGTTTATTGTGTCTCCATTCACAGGACTGAATTACTCGTAAAATGGCGTTTGTGTTTCTCCACGGCGATAAATCTGTTCCAGATGTAACGTGTTAATGATAGCCTCCAAATGAGGGTGTCATTTCTAAAGGTAATGAGGTACCCATGGGATATTGTTTCGTGAGTCTTTGCTACTCTGCAGCAAATTTCTTCATTATCTCACTTATCTACAAATACATGTAGTTGCTGCTGCGTTTTAGTAATAAAACTGGAAAAAATACGAGATGCGTTCAACTACGGAGAGTGTCTTTCATTGTTGGAAAAAGTAAAAAATCGCTAGGAGCCAGGTCAGGTGAGTAGGGAGCATGAGAAACTAACTCAAAGTTGTTTTCACAAAGAAACTTGCGCGTCATGATCCCGCCCACTTGGAGGACACTTTCCGCGTTTTCAGATCTTCATGCAGATTGTGTACATAGATCCCACGGAAATGCCAACTTTGGAAGTGATATCTTCCACACTTAATTGGCGATCCTCCGAAACAATATTCTCCAATCGTAATGTCTGACCGACTGGTGCGAGGCCGAGACATTTCTGTTTCTTGTCGCACGTTTGGCCTTCTTTGATATGTGACACCAACGAACGCACATTTTTCACATTCATGACACCGTCACCACATGTGTCACTTAACTGGCGAGGAGAAAACGAACGATTACTCGTTGTTCCTGTAATTCTTTTAAGTAATCTGAAACACTTCTCACTCTAACTGCAGCCACTAAGGTCATGTGCTGCCATTTCTGTCACCATTTACAAAGAGTGCCAGTGTATTTTAAATTAAACCGCATTCTTCTACCTGCTTCAAATCAAGAGAAAAAGAATCGGCAACCTTAGAGCCTGAAAGCATCTTGTTCTAAGACAGGACAGCACCTGGAAGTCGAGAATTTAATCATAGACACGAACCGCGGAAGTTTTCGTCTTCACAAACTTTCAGAGAATTTGAGCGACTTCTAGTGATTTCTAGTGTAGGATTGAGAAGTTGGTGATAAAAATATATAGCCTTATTTTGTTGGCTGGGTACATTTTCATGCAAATATTGTTGTCAGGTTTTTGAAAAAGAAAATTAACTATATTACTTAGTGAAGTGGTTATTACATATTTTGAATTTGTATATGTTTAGTAAGGGCTAACAATGAGCGTTTAAAACATAAAAAAGGCATTAAAGACGAAAAATTGAACTAAGAAGATATTTACCTGAAATAGAGCACAAAAAGGCAAAACAAATTTAATCAGAACCCTTAATTTTTCATGATTTTACATAAAATTAAACTTTTAAACACGATTATATTATGATATTATTTATCATTCTTTTCACGCAACAGAGCAATTTCATACCCTTTGTTCAAACTTACAAACATATATTTAGGATGGTGCTATTTGACACTAACACCGCACACCTTCATACAGGTCGTGCAAGAGCGAAATTAGTCTAACAATGTAAGCAAAGACAACGTCTTCAGTAATTTTTATTTCTTCTATCCTCTTTTGATCCATATATTTCCGTAATGTAAATACACCTTACCTATAATCCTATCAAAAATTTCGAGCTTCTTGTTAAGTTGTTGACCTTTAACTAAAGATTCCTTTATTATATAATTTTTGTTACTTGTAGTTTAACGTCCCTCATAATAAGGAAGGTGTAAAGAGGTGATGAATGAATGTTTCAAGAAATGCTTTCATGTTATTTTTTTTTTGATTGATTTATTTATGGACGCTCTTTAACATCTCAGGTCATCAGCGTCCCATTTAATTCAGGGCGTGAAACGGCCGACAAATTTTGCTCAGAGGCCTCTCTTTCAGGGTTGAGGTTCTTTATAGTGCCGTAAATGTACGACACGGGACCCATGGCTTTACTTCCCTTCCGAAGGAAGCCATACTTAGGATTTTTACGCCCTTAAAAATTCATCGGTCTTGGCCGGGTTCGAAGCAGCGTTTTTGGGTGTAGGAGGCAAGTATGGTAACCACTACACCACCAGGACCGACATTTCAGGTTAAGGACAACCCTACATAGGCAACTGACATTAAGGGATTTGAATCTGAGATCTCCAGGTTTGCAGGCAGACACGCTACCATAAGAGCACAGAGACGGTCAAGATTTATTTTAAAATTATTTAGGGAAATCTCCTAAAGTTTGTTAAATTGACTTTTAGCTCAATAAAGCACTATCTTTTTATGAAATATGGAGGCACGAGGGAAGTTAAATAACTTATATGTCAAACTATCATTGCTTTAAGTTACGAAAATGAGGTTGGCATGCAACAAATGCAGTTTTAGAGGGTTCTGTCAGTAACAAATTTCAAAGGAACGGCAGAAGTCAAGGAAAATTATGGTGACTATTTCACTCATGTGACGTCATTTTAAAATGAACCAACGAAACGAAACAAAATTTTGAATTTTAAGCAATTACAGTCGGATTGCAGAGTGAAATTATCGAAAAAATTATCAAATTCGTTTTATCATGCAACGTGCATTTATCTTGAGGTCAGTGTAGCCAATTCTACACCTCCACTATATAATTCTTGAGCACGCATCACTGACCACTTTTGCTAAACCGCTACGGGTGGCTGAGGTCGTTAAGGCGCGGACTCGTGAGCGAGAGGTCTGGGGTTCGAATCCCGCAGGACCGTCCTCCCTGACTGAGTTTTTTTTTCCCCCAGGTTTTACTCAGTCCTCATAAATTGCAAATGCCGGGGAAGTACCCTCAACTGAGGCCTGGAACGTTTCCTTCCTAAAAAAAGGTCCTTTCCCAATATATAATTTCATCTCATGTATCATCAGTGTCCACCGCCTGTGGTGCCTCAGTAGTAAAAACGGGCGTTAAACACCACTCAAAAAAAACTTTTGTTAGAGGCGATGGGGAGCTATTGATAGCAATAGAAGCATGGACAGTGGACAATCATAACGCAAAATGGAGGGTTCTTGAAAGCGTTTTGGTGATGCATCAAACGTGCAAATGTTTGATTAGGGATTCCAAACTACAGAATGCAAAGAAAAATAGACACTGTATGTTATCTTTTTTTGTTCCTCAGTTGGTATTGGAAAATCGAACGGAAGCGATTGTAGTAGTGGACTTCTGTCCATTTCAATTTCTAAATAGATTAGATATTCATAGGTATAAAATTTTATACAAGTGTTAATATTATGTTCGCATATTTCAAATATATATAATTTTTATTCTTGTTCTATTTATGAAATAGTCCTAAGCCCTTATTTTGCTTTTCTCTATTGGCATTGCTGACATTCGACATTCATCTGTCGCAAGATTACTTGATACTAATATACAATTGTAGCAATTTTAAGCCAAGTTTAGAGGAAGTATATTTAAATTCTTATTTTATTCGTGAAATAGTCCTAATAAATATCACTTGAGGGTCTGAGCTTTCCAGTTAAACTCACTACATTCGTGAATTTATCGGCAATCTCAGTCCCTCTCGTGATATTACTTGTGATAATGAATGCTGTATATGATAATGGTCCTTGGCAATAAAGGGTACGTTTCGGGAATTTTTACAGGCTGCTGCAGACACATAAAACTAAGTTATGGTCTATACATCATACGTTTATGGTGGATGTCAATAAAAGTATGTGGTGGAAATAATTGTGATCGGCTGGCCAGCCTTTTTACTACCAAATTATTTCGCGAAATAGTATTACTCATTAAATGAATACGCTTTATTATTTATACGCTTTTCTATTTCTTTTTGTTTCTTATAGCGTGAAGGAATCATTATATTTTATATCATATACTTTCTTTTGCATTTCTGCCAAGAAATAAATTTTTTATGAAAGAATAAGAATACAATAGACCATGAACTCGTAAAAACAACGGCCAAGTTTACAGGCGATTTAGAGTGGCAGTCAATTCTATAGTCAATAGCAACAAACAGGACGGCGGGAAACGCGGAATAATGCGAGATTTGACTATAAATTACGGTGGGCATAGTTGGGTTACATTGCAGGCGAAAAAGTATCTCCATGATTCATTACAGAGAGTTAAAACATAATATAAGAGCATCAGCATTTGTTGATTATATGACATTACCCACGCAGAACAATAGTAAACGATCCTGTCGGCAGTACTTTAATGGAGCGGCGGCGATATATAGTGAGGTTATTTGAGTTACGGGATAACAAAGTGCAGTTGAGTACTGGGAGAAGAACTATAATGCATGTTCAGGTAGCAGCTTGTAGTTAATTTTAAGGAGGGTTTGTAAGCGAGTGATTGTGCATTCGTGTGCTAGTCGATGTTTTCATTGTTTGTAAATTGTGTGTTATTTTATTGCAAACATATTAATGAATTACTTAGTTATTCATTTATTTACCCTGACAAAAGTATGGGGTCTCCTCTTCCACTCTACCAGGCGAAAACATCCAGCGAAAATAAAAAGTACAATGTAAGAGTTAATACAAAATATAGGGAAAAATTAACATGTAAATATTACATCAAACCTACAGGGTAACACCAGGAGCTTAGGCTCAGCTAATAGAATACATGCAAATAAGCAAATGCTATTGTTCTTTTGTTAATTACATAAGATTACATAAATAAAATCTTGTAGAAAGAGTTGTTATGTACGAAATGGGTTCTTGAAGAGAAGTGATAAGGCAATTCGCAAGAACATATTTTGAATCTGATCCAAATAGAGAAACTATTGGACAGCTTGTTAAAACGTTATGAGAGACAGAAAGAAACAGGTTCATTACCGCCGTGTTCTTACGGAAGAAAATTTTAATGAAATACAGGAATTTCCTACGCACATGCCGGTAATGTATTGCCGCTGAGGAGCATCACTTTCTGCATCTTATAACACGATTTATTGTTATTGTTATTATTATCATCATTATCATCATCATTAGATTATTTGGAACACAAGATCCGTGATTCAAGACACATATGCTTTTAGTTTATATATATATATATATATATATATATATATATTACATAAGTTGTTACGTTACATTCTGGTTTTTCTTACCTGCACTTTGGAGTAAATATGGCGCACGTCCTCCTTAGCTGCAGCCTTTCTACTAACCAGTGTTGCCAACTGCTGAGCTAAGAACAGACTAGACTGGTATTTTTCCTCAAAGGGGCTAAATATTTTCTATCATCGACTGTCATTGCAAAAACATTCGGAAACATTAAGAAATGCATGAATACATTTGATTCAAATTATTTTTCATCAGTTAAAATTGCTCAAGATATGTTAAAGAACACGGAAGTAGAAACTAACCTTTCTTATATATCTTCACATTTCTCTCATTTTACTTCTGTTATTACTTCCTTGTAAACCAACAGTATTGCGTTGTGCCAGTCGTTAATATACTTTGAAAACCACTATCTCCAAATGAAATTCGGTACCTGCAAGTGTTGGTAATGTAATGAAGGAAAAAGTACACAGTATTCTCTAAAACAACCCAGGATATCAAATGTGTGAGAGTGAAAAAATCCTAGCAGGGAAACGTTCCGAACTGCCTGTGAAATAACATTAAAAGCAGATAAAATTGCAGCTTTTGTATACATACCCCTAAGTTCCTTTGAGATTACATAACATTGCGTTAAACTTTTATTTTACTTAAATATGTCTTAACACTTTTATTTTGGCATATTTATTTACATATTGTGAAAGCTGTCAATGCATATATATATATATATATATATATATATATATATATATATATTTATTAAAGGGATTATTAGAGCATAACGTTTTTGTCCCTAGAAATAACAACTGAATCTTTTTTAAAAATATTTCCACCACAAAAGCAGATGTTCAGCATTTTGTAACGCTATTTCTATAACAATGGCAAGTTTTGCGCTTGCGCATAATAACTCACGTACTTACCTATATCTCATATTTACAAACATATTGTAAGTTAAAAATCGCCAGGTACCCTGGCCCACCTGTAGTTCATTAACACGCTGTGTCGGTCCTGATGGTGTAGTGGTAACCATACTTACCTTCTAAACCCAAGATAGCGCTTTCAATCCTGGCAAATCAATGGATTTTTTCGGGCGTGATATTCTAAGTATGGTTTCCTTCAGAAGGGAAATAAAGCTATGTGTTTCGTGTCGTACATTTACGGTACGAAAAAGAACTTCAAGCCTGAAAGAAGAGCCCTCTGAGCAAAATTTATCGGTCGTTTCTAGCCCTGATTTGAATGGGACACAGATGACCTGAGATGTTAAAGAGCGTTCATAAATAAAACAAAATCTCCTTAGAGTAGGGGTGTGGTTTTCTTTTTCTGAATTCAATTTATTGTATTAAGTATGCATTTTAAATTAATTATGGTTAATATGTGTAGATGTGTTCAAGGAGCTTGTTCCTTCATTACTACACAGTCCGTACTTTATAAATGCATAACGTGTAGGCAAAGAAATGGGGTATGCGAGAGAAAGCAGAGAATTAAGTTTGCCGAAAGTCATATTTCCTGTTTATTATCCGTCTCTTTTGCTTCTCCCAACCAGATGTGCCGCTATATATACAAATATCTTGCCTTTCGCTTACCTTCTCTAAAAAGGTAAAGTGATTTGAACTGTAAACGCGAAAACTTAGCAACCAATAAATCTGATGCTGAAGATCTTGTTCATGGAAACGAATATCTTCTTGGAATGACATTAGTAGCCTTCAAAAGGGAAATCGTTATATCTGGATACATGTTGACTTTGTGTTATTGGAATCGGCTATAAAACGGGAATTTATATCCTGGCTTAAACATATAAACAGTAAATAAAAACGCTTGCTTATATCATCCGTTTTAAAATTCACATGGATAAAATGCCCAGCATTTGTACTTAGACTTAGAGAAAATAAACACAAACCTAAATAAATAATAACTTCATAGGTTTGTGTTTTGCTGCACACTATGCTGAAATTAATTATAATTTCTAATAGGTATGCCCTGCAAGCTTACTTACTTGCTAACCTACCTAAAATAACAAGAGAGTGAATACAGACAATTACAGCAACATGTGCACAGTCCGTAGCTCCACGCACCCACCTTTAGATGCATTATTAATGCAGCACTCAATTCCACATCGCCATATTCGCGAGTATGTCTTCCAAATTCTCCCATTCACTGTGTACATCACTTAAGGGCATGCTGGCCTCTGCTGACTGGCAAGTAGGCAAATTCTGTAGAAGGTGGCACAGCTCAAGTCTGAAAAGACTGAAAACGGGCGAGGGGCAGGGGAATCTGAACTGAATTAAAAATGTGTGTATAGATGATATTACGTTAACTTATTGATCAGGAATTCTATTTTTGCTGATTGTTGCTCTATCGTATTTATTTGGTCATACATTCTAGTGTATTCTGCTATCTAGTGCATTGGTATAACCTTGAGGTCATTACACTAAGCCTTCTTTTTATTTATCGGGTTTCAGCTGTAAACGTCGACGGACTTTTTCGGGGTAGTGGGCGCGGTTACATTTTTCCAAGCATTCATTTGTCTCTCTAATAGCGTTTATATTCAATTTCCTGTCATTTAGGTAAATTTAAAACTTAGTGTTCATATGAAAGTTTCTCCCGAAATTCATTTGTTTCCAAACTGGTTTTATCAACTATTTTCCACACTACATGTTTACCAACATATACAATGAGAAATCTAATTTTGGAATATTTCAGATTACAACAGGATAATAATTTCACAGTAATATAAAATATAAATAAATGTTGAAACAGAAAATAATATAACAGAAAATGTAATAAATAACAGTAAAGTGAATGGAGGTATTATTAAAAGACAACCTTAAAAGTATGAAGTTTAAATTTTGAAGTTGCGATGTTAATATAGCCACTTTCCACGTCGGCTTGTTCCCAAGCGTCCTCCTTTCCCCCACCAGATGGATCTATGCCTCATCTTTAGCGGTTCGTCGTTTATTTTTCAGACGTATCAACTATTACTGTATTTATGCGAATCTAATACGTGTTCGAAATTATAGTGCGTATTAGATTCTAGCGCAAATCATTCCGTAGTTCACCGGTAACTTCATTCGAATTTACTGTTTATTACGTCATAATACATATCTGCCAATCTCGACTTCGTTACATTTCTATTTGGTCAATTTGAATAATCACGAAATGGAGAGAAAACAGAAAACATCTAATGATGTTACTTTCAAGCGTAAATTAATACTTTACGCTGAAACAAATGTAACACAAAGGCAGGAAGAGAGTTCAGTGTAGCTGAGAGCAATGTTCGCTTATGGCGGCAACAGAAATTGATTTGCAATTTTAGTTGCATTATTTGCAACTAAAGCTAGTGGGAAGAAATTCACCGTCCTCGCAAAGGAAGACACCCTGACGTTTTGCAATTCGTACATGAAAGGAGGAAGATTTGTAATTTTATTTAACAGTTTTTTTTCTAGTAGTGCAATGTTTAATTTTTATTTAAATATTTTTGTTTGTTTTATATAATTATAGATTTAATTTTTTTTATTGATTTATTTATGGACGCTCTTTAACATCTCAGGTCATCAGCGTCCCATTCAACTCAGGGCGTGAAACGGCCGACAAATTTTGCTCAGAGACCTCTCTTTCAGGCTTGAGGTTCTTTTTCGTGCCATAAATGTACGATACAGGACCCACGGCTTTACTTCCCTTCCGAAGGAAGCCATACTTAGGACTTTTACGCCCCGAAAAAATCCATCGGTCCTGGCCGGGTTCGAAGCCGCGATCTTGGGTGTAGGAGGCAAGTATGGTAACCACTACACCACCAGAACCGACTAGATTTAATCTGTCAACTTATTATGTATATTGGGAAACGTAAATTTAATAAATGGTAAATTTGGAAATACACGTCCCGGTATAAGTAAGTTGCAAATTTTAATTTATTTTTTTATGTTTCCCTATCTTTATTGAAGACCAAATGGTAAGCCACGTGTTTACCTAAATTTCAAGATATATTAAATATTTCATTAAAATAACGTAATTTCACATAGTTTGGGAAAAAGATATACTACGCAATTACTAAGAAAGTGCCACGGTAACTATAAGAATATAGCCTTCACACAGAGAGCAGTGGTAGAATTTATTTATTTATTTATATTTTTCTCCCACAGTTTGAAACTTCCGTCCCGTGTTGTACATTTACGGCACTTAAAAATTCTCAAGCCTGAAGGAAGAGGCCTCTGAGCAAAATTTACCGTCCGTTTCATGCTCTAAATTGAATGGGACGCTAAGGACCAGAGATGTTAAAGAGCATTATTAAATTAACCAAATAAATAAACAAGTAAATAAATAAATATTTTAGTTGGCGGCACTGAGAATATAACAAAATCGTTTTAACTGATATTTGATCGGTTGTTTATTGGAAACTCGCAGTTTAAAAATGGACAATATTGAACAATGCGCAGTTATTAAATTTTTTTTTATTTAAGAGGGCAGAAAGTTTTGATCAAATGAAATTCGTGTACCGAGCCAAAGTGCTGTAAACAAAAATTGGACGACTGAATTTAAACGCGGCTGGACGAGCGCAGAAAATGAACACCGCTCTGGGCGCCAGAGAAGTTATACTACAGAAGAAATGATTATTCAAATCCAATATAGTGCTGGTAGAGAGAAGACTCAAATTGGATAAATATCCATTATGGTATACATATCAAAGAAATGGGTGTTCAAAACTTTAACTAAAGAATTAGACATGAAAGATGTACATAAAACTTTCTTGGGAGAAGGGAGATTTTCATTGAGGAAAAGTAAAAGCTGCCTAGGATGCTTATTTTGCAGGAAGGCCTTTCAGGAATCAAGGCACTGGAAAATCCTTGGGCAAAATGTATTGCACTACCGAGAAATTATGTTGAAAAATAAAAGCCAATTTGAAAATTGAGCCCATTTTTCATTGTTATGCTAAGCAATTATCCCATTGTCAATACCATAGTTTCAATGGTTCCTCCTGACAAAATGTGATAGTAGTAGGAGTAGGAGTAGGAGTAGGAGTAGGAGTAGTAGTAGGAGTAGTAGCAGTAGCAGTAGCAGTAGCAGTAGCAGTAGCAGTAGCAGTAGCAGTAGCAGTAGTGTATTTACTCACAAAATGTGTAACAAATCTAACTTGTCCATGTCACGCGGATCCTGAAACCATAGTGCTTTCCCAATACACTAGGAAATACATGAAATTGCACAAACCAATATTTAGCTCTTAAGAGACAAACAGTAAACATAATGAAATAAATAAATAAATGTAAAAAGAAAAATGTGTAAAAAAGCATTTTAAATGCCTAAGTAATATATATATATATATATATATATATATAAAGATAAAACACTTCAATGGCAAGATCTAGCTTCTTGACATTGAAGAGCTCGCAGTAGTTCGAAATATACCAATTTAAAGTGTGACTCTTTCTCGTGTTTTATCTTTATCTACTTTTATTATTAGTGTTAATTTGTTACATTGTTAATAGTGTTTCTTGATTTTTATTTTTCATTAATATTATATATATATACATGTACAAATAATTAAAAAATTGTGACATGTTCCCCTACCCCCTTTCCCAATTGTCTGCCTCTTCCGATCTGAGGAGCTACCTCGCTTCCATTAAAAATTTACCTACTCCCTCTTCCTCCTTTCTCACTACCAGCAAAGTCCAGCACTGCACTTCTCTTGCCCTCGTTAACAAACGGGGCAGGTAGGTATCAATTTCTCCATTCTTCCGTCCCCTTAAAGTACGCCAGAGACAAAATGTAAGAATATATGCGCACACGCAAAAAGTGTGATGTAATCCTGAAAAGTTTTTACATTCATTATTATCTCATATCTTATTATATAATACTTTCTTTGTAATAAATACACAAAGTTGTGTGTTTCATTTGGAATAATCTGTACTTTTATGATGTTTTACTTATACCTTTAATGTACTAAACCGTCCTTCTTTCAAAATTCACTCTTCTATGGCTGGATGCTAAGATACAGTCAACATGCCAACATTTCAGATGTTCGCATTGACAAATCCGTGATGTTACAATGTAAACTTCTGTTAGACAACAGAGTATAACATACGTGTCCTAAGAAACTGCTCTATTTCACGAGCAAGCTAGAGTGTTACTGTGGGAAGTAGGCACGCTTTGATGATCAGATATTACTTCTTTTTTTTTTTTTTTTTGTATAGGAGCTGAACGCTTGAGGTGATGGCGTTGCCAAGCAGAAATCGTGTTATTCGATTCCTTGCACAAGAAAGATGTAGAGGGCTGGAAATGGCGAAAGGCGAAGAGAGTTTACTTTAAATATGTTTATAACTAAATTTCATGTTACCGTAAAAGAAGCAACGAAATGTCTCTGTGCATTAAACAAAAGAATATGAATAAACACTCTTTTTATAGTTCATAGGCAAAACTTGAATAAAGAACGTACGTAGTTTTGATATTACTAAAGTGGATGGTTAACTTCTGGCAATTATTTTTAATTTGAAGGCACATGTATCCATAAAAAGGATAATAGTTTTCTTTACCAGAATATCTTCAACTGTCTGGTGAATGAAAATAACTAATGCTGATTCATTGCTGCATGCTGATAGCAGTTTAAAACGCGAGAACTCTGTAGAAATTAAAAATATATTATATTTAGATATGCAAAATGTACATTGCATTTATATATGTGATGCAGAGAGTTTAAAACAATTGTAAATGCATGACTTTAAAAATAAAACTCAGGGTGGCTACCTACTGGGAGAAGCCTGTTGTCAAGGCCGTATTATGCATGTACAAATAGCAGATTGTAGTTAGTATGTCGACTCTTTATCAGCAAGTTGTTGTACGTTTGTGTATTACTCAATGCTTTTATTGTGTAAATTGTGTGTTAATTATTCTACGTTAGTTATGTCACTATAGTCTTGAAGAATGGGTTTTATATAAGATGCATGCATGAAAGAGAATTCTTGCAGAGAAGGAATAAGAAAATGTCCTGCAGTCATGTTCCAGATAGAGAAACTGTTCGCCAACTCGTTAAAAAGTTACGAGAGACATGATCTTTCAGAGACAATAAATTTGTTCTTACGGCAGAAAACATAAATGAAGTAAAGGGATTTCCTTCTAAGGTGCCGGCAATGCATTGCCGCCGAGGGGCATATCTCTTATAACACATTCTTTCTTATGCTTTCAGTAAAAATATAAAAACTAAAATAAAAATTCAAAATTTCTTCGGATTGTAGCGGTCTGTAACTGAAATAAAAGCACACAAAAGTACTCAAGCATTCATTGTTGAAATAAAATATAATTTTCAAAATTTATTGAACGTAGAGGTTATACACGTATTAAGGCTAATTCTTTCTCGATATCTACTTAATGCGTCATGTTTAAATAACTCATCAAATGCAATTTTTCGTACTTATATACCTCTTGGAATATTATTTGTTTTGTTATATGATTTTTTTAAATAATAACAATTACAAGCATGAACTTTATTTTTCATAAGAAAGCGCCCGTGTTCGTTAACTGTTTTTTTTTACATTATCTCAACCATTTTATTATCATTGCTACGAAATATTTTATGCAGTGGTGTTATTAGCTTTTATGTTATCATGAACACGTTATTGTTAAAGGAAATTATTGTTGTGCCTCTATCTTTCAACTCAGTTAAGTTCACATTTAATTATTAAACTATAAATAATTTATTTGCTGAAATATTATCCTGTTTGTTGCTGCGAAGGCTTTGTGGGCATTGCCACAATACCTCTACGAAGAGCGAATGCCTTCATCTTTTAGGAAATGTAAAGATTTTTATACTAAATATCGCTGAAGAAGAAGAAATTTGTAACAAAATATTAAAAATGTATTTAGAAGGCTTTATTAACTGAATTAATAATAAATGTATTAGTTCAATAATTAATTTTAAAGTTCAGTAGTAAGAAGGAATAAGTGTACAATGAAATAAGTTCAATAAACAAGAGCTTAAATATTTCTGTTAATATGTTTCACATTTAACACAGTAAAAGCGAAACATAATAGCTTTGAGCTGTAAGTTTTTGCAAGAGCAGAACAAAATAGGATTCCACATGAAATTTATCCCACAAAGTATCAAAATTTAATCACACAACACATTTATCTCCAACACTTAATACGGTTCTGTTAACAATTACTAAAATTACTTCCTCAACTTAGAAGTTATAGCAAAAGAATTTTTCTTGTTTTTACCCACAATGAAAAACAGAACTTCCTTATTTACTGTCCTAAGGTCTTCTCGGTGGTAAGAGGTAATGTGCTTTCCTCTGGAATCAAGGTTGACGGGTTCAAACTTGGGGCATTAAAAGCTGGCGCTCAATTCCTCCGGTAGGAATTTAAATATCTTGTAGTAGTTTTTGGCACGTTAAAGAACGTTAAATATTAAAACAGACGTCCCTGGACAAATTACAGACCATGTCATGTCAAAGTAATACTTTAACACCGCGATAAATGATACTTGAAGCGATGGGCTGACCATCTATACCGATATATGTAGGTGCTAAGCTTAATTAAAATCAAATAGTTTATCTGATCCGTCAGGACTGGAACAGGCCTTAGATTTAAGCCTTGTAAGTCATTGATGGTGATGATTGTCCTAAAGCACAATACCCAGTGAGGTAGTACACCAAAGAATTTTTCAGAGTTTCATCCAAAATTAGAAAAAAAAAAAAAATTCTTATTTTACTTTCTTCACACAATTATACAACATCCTAAACTTCACAATAACATACCAGAAGGAATTAAATAATTTTACGAAAGGGATTCCTTGTTTACTTTCATAAAGATACCTGAATTAAAAAAATAAACAAAGGAATTCCATGATTTTCTATTTGACAAAAGAATTCGTTAAGCGAACAAATACCTGGGTCACTAGTGGTAAATGCACGAGTTGACTATTGCTCCCCTAATATATATAAATGAACAGTAATTATAATAGCAGAAAAGGATAAAACATTAAGAAAAAGTGACTTGTCTTCTTGCCAAGAAGGACTCCACGAGTCCGAAATATAGCGATCTCAAGTGTGACTTTTTCTTAGTGTTTTATTCTTTTGTACTATTATAATTACTGTTCATTTGTTACATTGTTAATAGTGTTACTTTATTTTTCTTTTATATATATAGGTAACACCAAGAATTCGCTATCTAAATGTAGCGCAAAGAAAGTTAATCCAAGGCAGGAAACAGTTGCTTCGATCCAAGCGCCGGTCCTGGTGGTGTAGTGGTAACCATACTTGCCTCCTAAACCCAAGATCGTGGGCCAGGACCGATTAATTTTTTCTGATGTAAAAATCCTACGTATAGCTTCCTTCGGAAGGGAAGTAAATCTGTGGGTCCCGTGTCGTACATTTACGGCACGATAAAGAACCTCAAGCGTGAAAAAAGAGACCTCTGAGAACCTTTATCGGCAGTTTCACGCCCTGATTTGAATGGGTCACTGATGACCTGAGACAGAGTCCGAATATAAAGCAAAATCGGTCCAAGTCAGAAGCCGAAACGTGTTCTAGCTAGGCAACCCACGACCTACTCACTAACCTCGTGTTCGAGATTAGATGACAACCAGAAAAAAGATGACTCAACATGTTGCAACCAATCAATAATGAATACCGCTTCATGTTCCAACCAATGGGGGGCAATCACTGTTTTGGAGAAAACTTCAAGGAAATACAAAACAAAAGAAAGTAGAAAGACGAATTCCGTAGCCTGACATACAAAAGCCACATTGTGTAGAAACTAGGAAAACGATATACTGAATTTTAAAAATTGCTTAAAAATGTAATGTGAAATAACCATGTTAGAAATTTAAAGGCGCGAAATGTTCTGTTTTCAAGTCTCTCATAAAAAGTACGTTCGAAAGAGTAGGTTTTTTATGTTGTGTATTGTGTCAAAACGTTTTCATTTGATTTAAACTAAAATTATCTGTTACTTTTTAAAAATATACCTCCAGTAATTTAGACTTATATTGTTTGATTTGTGCTGTATTTTTATATTGAAAATGCTGTGAAATAATAATAATTATAACATTAACAAATATATTAACACAATGTGCACGGCAGTTGGTCGGCGTTACTCGCGCAAGTTTATTTGTCAGCAAACTGGTTGCTCTATATCCGCCCACTTGTCACGTATTCTATTCATACAGTGGCTCCCTCGATATTGCACATTTGCTCCAAATAAACAGCCGAGTTTCCCGGAATCCGGACCACTTCAGCGCTAGAATTTCAATAAGGGGAAGAAAATACTGCGTTCTTATTTTTAACCTACTTTATGGCCATTTTAGAATCATGTTGCTGATACCTATATGTTTTTGAAATTGAAACGAAGATATTTTGAACAAATGAAGACTCTCTACAAAACTTATATATGCAATTGTTCCAAGTAAAGCAATCGAAAACCTAAAACGCTAAAAGATGTGAATAAATATCAAAACAAAAAGTACATACGTTAATCATCACGCACACAAGTGATTTCAAACTTATATATTGAATCTCTGTCAAAATCAATTTTCTCCACAATGTTTAAAACATACCACCAGGGAGTTGAACACTTTGTTCTATTCAAGTGTTTTATCCGTTAATTTGTAGATTGGGTTATTGGGAAAGTTTTAGTAGTAGTAGTAGTAGTAGTAGTAGTAGTAGTAGTAGTAGTAGTAGTAGTAGTAGTAGTAGTAGTAGTAGTAGTAGTAGTAGTAGTAGTAGTAGAGTAGTAGTAGTAGTAATAGTAGAGTAGTAGTAGTAGTAATAGTAGTAGTAGTAGTAGTAGAGTAGTAGTAGTAGTAATAGTAGTAGTAGTAGTAGTAGAGTAGCAGTAGTAGTAATAGTAGCAGTAGTAGTAGTAGTAGTAGTAGTAGTAGAGTAGCAGTAGTAGTAGAGTAGCAGTAGTAGTAGTAATAGTAGTAGCAGTAGTAGAGTAGCAGTAGTAGTAGTAATAGTAGTAGTAGTAGTAGTAGTAGTAGTAGTAGTAGTAGTAGTAATAATAGTAGTAGTAGTAGTAGTAGTAATAGTAGTAGTAATAGTAGTAGTAGTAATAGTCGTAGTAATAGTAGTAGTAGTAGTAATAGTAGTAGTAGTGGTAGTAGAGTAGTAGTAGTAGTAGTAGTAGTAGTAGTAGTAGTAGTAGTAGTAGTAGTAATAGAAGCAGCAGCACAGCATTAGTAGTAGCAGTAGTAGTATATTAGAGGTAATATAAGTATATTAGTATTAGTAGTATTAGTAATAGTATTTATTTACAAAAAGTTTGTTACAAATCTAGCTCATCCATGTTCCAAGGGTCCTGGGACCATACAGCTTTCCCAATACACTAGGAAAAACGCAATCTTACACAAACCATTATTTAACTATTAAGAGACAAATAGTATATATAATGAAATAAATGAATAAATGACAAAATATGTATAATAATAGAATTATTTTCGTAATACATAAATCAAGAAAAACAGCACAAAAGTGAATAACTTACACTCCCACACATACACATACAAATAATTCCAAACATATTGTGAATAATGTTGTCCTATCTCTGCCTCTTTCGATCTGAGCTGTCTCACTTTATTTAAACATTTACCTACTCCCTCATCCTTCCTATCTGCCAGCAAAGTCCAGCACTACCAGTGCCCTCTACCCCGTTAACAAACTAGGCCGGTAGATATCTCTTTCTCCATTCTTCCGTGCCCTTGCAGTATGCTAGAATATGTTCCCAAGATTCTTTCTCCGCACATATAGAACATGTTTTCATACCTTCTCTGTCTGTTACTTTAGTTATGCGCTACAGCCTAATCTAAGCCAATCGAGCACCTGATTGCTGATTTTGGCCCCTGTTTGGATGTAACGTTCCATCCCCCATCTGATTTTCAGCTCCGATTGTATCTCCAGCGAAACATTTTCTGCACACTCCGAAAGAGTCAGGTGTCTTAATATCCCTCAAGCATTTCTTGATTTTCCTCCTAAACCTCCTCCTGTTTCCCCGCTCTGCGATCCAAAAGTTGCACATTCCTATATTTTCCACACCCCTTCTTAATTTTGAAACCCAGCAGTTAATTCCCACCATTCTCAGCTATTCCTGGTAGCAGATCGTCCTAATGTCTGCTTTCCGTGAACACTTTGTAGCCTGTACTTCACTTCTCGGTTCCTGCATTCTGTAATCTCGATATGGGCACCAAATACCCTAACATTCCGCAAGTTGTTGTACCTCTCCTCACTCTTAAAATATCTTTCAGGAAGCCCATCCTCACCCAATCCAAGTTCTCTGTTCATTTCCAATCCCAAATTTTGGCCTCATAAGTCATTGTAGATCGTACAATTTCCCTATTTACTGTCTCTAACAGCCCTAACGGCACATTTGGAATTCTGCTTCGTATATGGAAAATTTTATATCGCTTTAAGTTTCGCTCCATCAATGTGTTTCGCCCATCTTCCAGTCATCTTCCAGTGAAAGTTAGCCGAAGGTACATGAAAGTCTTAAGAACACATATATAGTTCCAGTTATTTACACTGGGTATTCTGAACAACACAAAAGTACTTTCACTTTGCATGGAGGAATCTACACAACTAATTTGAAATAGGGAACCTAGAATAACAGACGTAAAAAGTTGGAGGTATGGGCATAGAAGTAACTGGAAATTTACCGAGCAGGGTGGCTGATGCGTTAAGGCTTTCGAGAGATATCGGTTTAAAAATCTCTTACAGCCCACCATCTTTACCTTGGACTTTTTCTTGGTTTCCACAGGTCGCTTAGACAAATACGAAGATGGAACTGTCTTTACTGCCTTCCCATTTCATATCTTTTCATTTCATTGCCTCTGTTACAGAGTGAAGAGACAGTGACTTCACTTTGGAAAGGTATGAAGTGACCCTTCTGAAGGGTTCGACTTCCTTGGAAGGGGGAGGGCTTCATCGGCGTCGGAGTGTTCTATCTGTAATTGTGTTACATATTCTTTCTATGTCCGTGCCTCACCGCCCCTGGGTTTTTACTACCTAGTGTCTCATGCATCTCATTTATTCCTCCTGTAGGTGTCACCACTTGGGGGGGGGGGCAAAGGTATAAACGAGCAGCTCTTGAACAAGGCTGAAGTAACGAAATATCCAGCTCCACCCCTCCAATCCAATCAAATTCAACGCAACTGCAAAATGACACCTAGAAATTAATAGTAAAGTGAAATGGGGTTAAAGTTTGTATTAAAATGATTTTTCACTTTCTTAGTAATCTAAAATACTCATTCTAAATAACCCAACAACAGCTAAATATAATTAGTAGCATTATTGGAAGCTGCTAAATTTACACACACTTTTGCACGCCACAGCGTTTATGTAATAATAGAAATTAAATATTGAGAACAAAGGGAAAGTTTTCGTTACTGTGAAGGCTAGCCTCGTCTGCGCGCACTTGATTATGTCTGCTCCTTGTTCTTGTTATGCATTTTTGTTAGTGTCAATTATTTTATTGTAATGGTTTATTTTGTTGTGATCATAAAATATTCGTAATATTTTACAAGATGTAATATTCATCTAGTCCAGTGCAACGTTTGTTTTTTCCAAGCAGTGGACCCGGATTGATTCCCGGTTGAATTATTTTTCTGATTTTTTTCACTGTTCTTCCTTAATTATTTAGGTGAATGTGGGTCCTATGCACTCTTCGGGCTGTCATCATTCATCTGACAATATATATTTTGTTCGCAGTGCCATGATCATCAATAAAATGCTGTTCAAATAGGAGGAGATGTTTCTTAACAAAAGTGATGCCTTCGGTTCTATACATCCTTCATTCTTAGAATGAAAACTAATCTAAACAATTTTAAACGTATTCGTATGCCAAAAACAAATTACTTCTAAAGGGCATCGCTAATTTATAACGATGGCAATAAACTAACAATATTTTAATAATTGAAGGAATTATCTTATGCAAACTGTGAAATAATCGTTATTCACCACTCTCGCTGTAACTTGAACGTGTCGATTCACCTGATTGTTCATTGGTTGATCTACAATAGTGTCGCAAAGACCTATTCCCCATTTATTTTCTTCTACTGTCACAACATGCTCAAGGCACTTTTTATTACAAGTGTGGAATATTTTTCGGCAATTTTGTTAAACACATTTATAACTATTGTTTTCTCACCATTACTTTTGTGTTTAATAATTATTGGAAGTGAATGTTCGCTATAATGTGCCATATACACATATTTAACTAAAAAAACTATATTTTAGGGAATTCCGAAGGAATATATATGTGTGTGTGTGTGTGTGCGCGCGTGTGCGCGTGCGTGCGTGCGTGTGTGTGTGTGTGTGATTGAAGCCCTAGCGGTTGCATTGTTTTTCTCAACGAAATTTTGCATGTAAAACCAAGTAACAAACATTTCAATCGATTCGTTAACCAGCAAAATTGGATCATTGGGGGTGGGAGTCAACCTAAAGCGAACATTTAAAAATCGTTCTAAAGGCCATAATTTTTAATTTTTTCTCAACGAAACTTGGTATATATAATTAAAATAAATTATTAAAACTAGTTTATAAAAATAGCCAAAACAAACTATTGGATGTGGAGGTTTACCTGTAATCCAAAATTTAAAATTCGCTCTAGCGGCTGCAATTTTTTTCCCCAACGAAACTCCATATGTACCATTTAAATAAAGTAAGAAAATAGTTTATGAAAATCAGGGAAATCGGGCCAGTAGGAGTCGGGGTAAGTCTAAAACGGTAATTTAAAGAGTGAGAGAACAATTTAAAAATCACTCTAGTGGCCGCAATTTTAAATTTTTTTAAGAAAATTTGGTATATGCCATTGAAACAAAACAAGAAAAATAGTTTCTGATAAGTCAGTGAAATCAAATTATTACGAGAAAGAGTTTACCTGAAAGCCAAATTTTTAAAGTCACTCTAGCGGCATTAGTATTTCTTTATTTACAACGAAACTCCATATGCACCATTTAAATAAAATAAGAAGATTAGTTGCTAAAAACCAGGGAAATCAGTTCATTAGGAGTGGGGGTAAACCAGAAAACCGAAATTAGAAGAGTGGGATTTAAAGCGTAATTTAAAAATTGCTCTAGCGGCGGGAATTTTAAACTTTTTAAAGAAAATTTGGTATATGCCATTGAAACAAAACAAGAAAAATAGTTTCTGATAAGTCAGTGAAATCAAATTATTACGAGAAAGAGTTTACCTGAAAGCCAAATTTTTAAAGTCACTCTAGCGGCATTAGTATTTCTTTATTTACAACGAAACTCCATATGCACCATTTAAATAAAATAAGAAGATTAGTTGCTAAAAACCAGGGAAATCAGTTCATTAGGAGTGGGGGTAAACCAGAAAACCGAAATTAGAAGAGTGGGATTTAAAGCGTAATTTAAAAATTGCTCTAGCGGCCGCAATTTTAAACTTTTTAAAGAAAATTTGGTATATGCCAATTGAAATAAAACAAGGAAAATAGTTACTGAAAATCAGTGAAATCAAATTATTATGAGGGAGGGTTTACCTGAAAGTCAAAAATTTTAAATCGCTCTATTCGCATTAATATTTCTTTATTTACAAGGAAATTACGTATATGCTATTTAAATAAAATAAGAAGAATAGTTGCTGAAAATCAAGGAACGTGGATCATAAATATATATACCTGAAAACCGAAATATAAAAAGTGCTCTATAATTTAATTTTCTCTCAATTGTTTCAAAATAAAAGAACAAATCAATTCAGCATATGCGCTCTATTTATAACGATGTATATGATTTATATTTGACAAAAGCATCGTCGTGAAGAGAGCAACTGTGAAACATTAGTCTAACATCAATGTGAGGATTGTATGTAAAAACGCTCTGTAATAACCTTCAGAAAATGTTTTACTACAATAAAATGAAAATAAATTTCAAAGTCACTGAAAATTGATGTAATTTTTGATTGTATATTGTTTATTGTTGATTGTGCGTATTTACTTAGTTCATTGTAATTGTTTCTGAATAGTAACATGATTTTTTATTTATCGAAACACATGAACATGTTCTTAAATACACAATATGAAACGAAACTTACTATTTTAGTGAATGTAAAGATGTAAAGGGCTCGGTTCATAAATTTGGTTACATTTTAAAGTGTTTAAAAATATTCATACAGCATAACTTTTTCAGTCAGTGGTCGTATATTACATTTAAATAATAGTATACAATTAATTCTGTGGTTTAGTAATAATAATAATAATAATAATAATAATATCTAAATTGGTGTTTTTCTTTTGTAATATAGATTGCAAGAATTCTAATTCCTCTAATACGCAAAGTAATGCCATAACTTGTTTCATTTAATTACACATTTATTTGGATTTTGTATTCATTTTTAAAGTAGTTCAACTTGCTGAGGAATTCGCGTAGTTTACGAAACTCCTGGACTGTTTATTCTGATACAAATGAATAATAGTTGTTAGTAGCCCATGGATTTTTATTAATATAAAACATTAAAAGTATTATATGGATAATTACAGCCTATTTCCCATTTTTACATATTTGTATACTGTGCACCACTTTTGTGGGACTAGAATATCATGCGGTCAATGCCAGGTGATTAATGTTTACATTAAAGTCCGTTCTATGAATGAACGGAATATAAGCGGTCACGAACCACATTGCCTGTTGGTGACTGTATCGTGCATTTTATCGCAATCACTAACTACTTTACAGGAATAAAAACAACAGCGGTGTAAGACAATGGGAGTAAAAACAGAATAATAAATAGAAGATGTAATAAATTATTCCCAGGGGTCTGAAAAACTAAAACCACTTAATATGCTTTTGTATTATAAGGCGAAAAAGGAAACTTTGAAGCTGCCATTAGTTGTTTATTTTAACAACTATTGCAAGCCGAAACCCAATTTCGAGAACGCCCTTAAAGTGTACCTTTTTCCAAGAATAATAATACTATTAAAAACGTATTTTTGAATTGACAAATGTATTACATTGTAAATTAATATTTACTATAGAAGGCAACTCGATATTTAATAATCGCTATAGCAGCATCGATATTTTCTTTTTCGCAACAAAACTAGGTATATACTATTTAAATAAAACAAGAAAAATAGTTTCCGAAAATTAGGGAAATCGAACAATTAGGAGTTGGGGTATATTTGGAAACCGAAATTTAATAAGCACTATAGCGTTTAATTTTCTCTCTATTGCTTAAAAAATAATTGAACGTATAAACTATTTATAAACATGCATATGTTTTATATTTAACAAAAGCATCGTCGTGAAGATAGCAGCTCTGAAGTATTAAACTAATATATGTGTGATAATTATATTTGTATGTAAGAACGCTCTGTAATAACCTTCAGAAATCGTTTGCTTTACATTTTTTACTACAATAACTTTTAACTTAAATTTCAAAGCCAATGAAAATTGATGAAACTTTTAATTGTATATTGTTTATTGTGTATATTTGCTTAGTACATTGTAATTGTTCTTAAATAGCAAAATGTTTTTTTTTATTGAAACATTTATTTCTGTTGCTTTTATTTTGTAGATTTTTCCAATTTTTTGTCAGGGGTAACGATAGTAATGGTTTTTGTAATTTTTTATGGATTATTTCACTCAAGGCATCTTAAGATTGACCAATGAAACGAAACAGAATTTTTAATTTTGACCAACCATAGCCGGATTGCGGAGTGAAATTATCGAATATATATATCAAATCCGTTTTATCACGCGACGTGCACTTTTCTTGTGGTCAGTGTAGTTAACTCTATATCTCCACTATATAATTCCTGAACAGCATCACTGACCACTTTGCTAGAGACGGTGAGGAGCTATTGATAGTAACAAAAGCATGGACAATCGACAATCAGGAGAGTTCTTCAAAGCGTTTTGGTGATGCGTCAAATGAGCAAATTGATCATATCATTAGGAATTCCAAAACACAGAATAAAAAGAAAAATAGACATTGTATGTTATCCTTTTTTTTCCTCAGTTGGTATTAGAAAATCGAACGGTAATGAATGTAATAGTCGACTGTTGTCCATTTCAGTCTCGCGGTTTCTGAATAGAATAGGTATAAGTATAACAAGTGTTAATATTTTGTGAGCCAATTTCAAATATATATTACTTTTATTCTTATTCTATTCATGAAATAGTTCTAAACCCGTATTTGCACCCGTATTGACATTACTGACATCGGCATTCTTCTGTCGTAAGATTGCTTGAAAAGGTTAAGTACAAATATACAATTATTACAATTTTGTAAGTCAAGTTTAGAGGAATTATATTTAAATTCTTATTTTATTCGTGAAATAGTTCTAATAAATATCACTGGAGGGTATGAGCTTTCCAGATGAACTCACTATGTTCGTGAATTTATCGTAATCGCAGACCTTCTCATGATAATAATATTCAATAGTAATAACATGCACAATTTCCGATTTCAATAGTGTGTATCTATTACCACTGGTCTTCAGTTCTATCTAGGAATCCCATTTAGGGAACGCGATATCTTCCAGATATCTAGGAAACACTAGATTAAGATATGGTGAGACTGTTATATGTAATATCTCTAATCGTGCCACATAGATACCATACAGAGAAACAGGGACAGGCCAATCTAGCAACGCAGTGGGGCACATTTCAGTCACAAAATGAATAGATTCACCCCCTCCCCTGGCAGCTAACATTGATCACTGAGCCAGACGCGAGCCGGACGGATATCCTTTCAGAAAATATTGATTCAACTGTTATCTAGCCTCTTGCTATTTAGGTCATATGACCGCGCAAGAATGCAATGAATTTAGGGTTTATTGTAAGGCTAGGCCGAGCCTGTGCATTTCCTGTGGCAGTTACATGCATAAAATTTACCACAAGTGCATTCCGATCTAAGAAACAGCTATCTAGTTGTACTCACTGACTCTGTTACTGAAACACCGCATAACCGATTGCACTAATGGTTACTAATTATAACATAGCTTCTTATTACCTATTTTTTTATAAGAGGTGTATTTAAAATATCCCTAGAACTTCCTATCTTGCTACTAATTGTTTTTATCTTTTTCTGTTTCATAATTTCTTGTTAATATTTGAAAAACATTTAAATGTTTTAGGGTTTTTTGAGTATAAGCCGAAAGACTTTGTGAAAATAAATATAAAATAATTGATATCATCAGCATTTTGCTCATAGACTGGATCATTTGGTGAATTGCGGCTCCAATGTCACTTATAATTGCTGCATTCATCTTTTAGTCATTCTTCCTTGTTATACATCTTATTTTCAACCTCACGAAAATAGTAAAATGAAACGTACGGGTGCGGCAACTAAGCGCTCTAAGCAAATTATTGTAAAGTTGTATTGTAAAGATAACTAAATAATACACGAGAAATAGGACTAGGGAAAAGAACAGAAATTCACCAAGTACATTATCGAAAACTGTTCTGAAAGCGGCAATCCTGGTGACCTTGTTGCAGTAAGCAATTCAGAGCGATGAAGTGCCAGTGCCATACCAAGACGAGACGTGGGAACTGCAAAGTAAGCAAAAGGTAACGCGAGAAAGTGCTGAATAGAATTCTAATATAGAGAAGCACGTAAGACAAAGAGAGGAACATGTGTATGTACGGATGTAGAAGAAGGGGCAAACGCATAACTTTAAAGTTAAACTAATTCAAGTGTTAAAAATGGTAACATTTTAAAATAAATGTCTTTCAGTATGTGCATGGGGAATTCAAAAAGTAAGTTACACTGGATTTTCCAGGGCAGGAAACGTTTATTGATCAATGATTTCTTGATTCGTTTTATTTATGGACGCTCTTTAACATCTCAGGTCATCAGTGTTCCATTCAATTCAGGGCGTGAAACGACACACAAATTTTGCTCAGGGGCCTTTTCTTTCAGATTTGATGTTCATTTTCGTGCCGCAAATCTACGACATGGGTCCCACGGCTTCACTCCCTTTCCGAAGGAAACCATATTTAACAAGCCCAAAAAATCCATCTACCCTGGGCCGGGATTGAACCCGTGATCTTGGGTTTACGAGGCCAAGCATGGTTACCACTAGATCTCCAGGACCGACTTATTGATCAAGGCATTACAATACTATTTAAAAGTTAGGTAAAACATAAAGATTAAGCTATCCTATTGTGTCCCTTAAGGGCAAAGACTTCGTAACTAGCAGAGATCCTATCTTAACGTGGTGAGCTCTTTCTCGCTAGTTGTTCGTTTGCTGTTTAAGACACTTTGACTGATTTGTTCTTTGGTTACTCCATTTCTCACTGCACTAGTTGCTTCTCCAGAGATTTCCATGTTTCTCTTCCTCTTGCTACTCTTGACCCATCTGGAGCTGCATGTTCCTAAAAGAGGTATGTCATCTTCCTGTGGGTCTGCCTAGTGATCTTTTTCCTATCCGGGGTCCCACATGAAGATTTTATAGGTCCACCTATTGTCCTGCATTCTTCCAATATGATAGCCCCATTGCCATTTGCTTCAGGTACCTATTTGTGCGAAGTCTGTTGTCTGAGATAACTGATTTATTAATACTATAGAAGTTATTCTCAGGATCTTGCGTTGCCTTTTTCTTTGACATATTTGAATCATCTTCTTTTGTTTTTTTGTTATTGACCATGTCTGGTACTCCTATAGTAATACAGGGTATACATAGGTTTCGAGCGTCTCGGAGCTGATAAAAAGGGTTAGGTATAACACATTAAATAACAGAATTTAATGCTAAGGAGTGCTAGCTCTCCTTACAGTAAGCGCAAAAAATAAAAAAAACACAGTACACTTTTACTTAGGAAATTGTCAATGACACGCATCAGTTCCCAATCACTAATGAACCTAAACTTCGTTTCGAATGTTTGTTTAAGTTCCTATAGTGTGTGAGAATTAGTTAAATATAGGTATTCTATTTTTTCAATGTCCCCCAAAGATAAAAATCACAAACCGTAAGATGCGGCAAACGAGGAAGCCATAAACAGAGTCAATAATTCTGGAATTAAATATTCGGAGTAGTTTCATCATGGATGGATTGATTAACTTTCTTTTTCGGTCAGTCATGACACTATGGCGCTGCTATCGGCTGTTCACAGGCCATGGTCTACTTCATAATGCATGACAGATTAGGTTTTCACAATATCGTGCAGGATCGGTGCTGCGCACACTGACCCCATAACACTACAAGCAAGAAATGGGTCTGGCATCTTATCGTTCCATGATGGACACTACATGCGAACCCAAATTGTCACAGGTTTTGGATTCACAGCGTGCCTCAATGGAAACATGCTGCGTCCCCTGCAATAAAGTTTAAAGTGGCACAGCTGCTACTAAAACATCCTCAGGAAACTTCGTGAGGCTATTCGACAGAAGTGACTTTGGTGATCTTCACCAAAGGCGTGTTGATCTTACAGGAAAACGCGCATCCTCATACTGTCAATAAGATACACGTGACGCTGCGAAATTCCTACAGTTTCCTCCGTGTTGCCCCGACCTTGCTCCAAGCGACTTTCATTTGTTTGACTCTCTTAAACATCATCTTTCTGGTGAACATTTTCCCGACAATGAAGCTGTAGAAAGGAAGGTAACCGCCTGGTTCCGACAATAGCTGAAACAATTTCATGCTGCTGGGTGTCAGGGGCTTGTGAAACAATGGCAAAAGTTCCTAAATGTGGGGGAGATTGTATTGAGAAATAAACACATTTTTCAAATCAATACTCCTATAATATTTGTGTGATTTCTATATTTCACAGTATTTTACGTAATTAGTTCAGAAATGTCAAAAGTTTTATGTAATTTATATCAAAGTATTACTTTATTATTATATAATGTTACAATTTTAGCATTTTAATGGTGTTTAACGCCCGTTATAACTACCGAGGCATCACAGACGGTGGACACACCGTATAAGAAATGAAATGATATATTGGGAAGGATTTTTTTTAAAGGAAACGTTCCAGGCCTAAGTTTAGTGTACCTTCCCGGCATTTGCCAGTTATGAGGACTAAAGAAACTCTGAAAAAATCTCAATCAGGGAGCAAGGTCCTCTTGAGAATCGAACTCAGATCTTCCGTTCACAAGTCCGTGCCTTAACAACCTCGGCCACCCGTGGGGGTTATTTTCAGCATTAAACTAGTTTGTTGGTGGTATGTACTAATTAAAGGAATTGGATGGTGCGAGATATTTACATATTTATTTTTCTAATTTTTAGTATTTGTATTAAAATAGTTTCTTCGACACTTAAAACGGAGAACATTTTCGTAACTCTTTTTTAAATGACAGCATAGCACCACAAAATGAATTCACGTTGTGGGTTTTACTCTAATAACATCACAAACATGCATTTCGATATTGCAGAAGGCCTAAATTGTTATTTTTAAGGAAATTGCATTTGAATCTGCCGACTTTATTTACTTAAATCACATTAGATCCTTTCATTTAACATCCCGAAGTATGTACTTACGAAAATTCGCCACAGCTTGGAGATGCCTCGCATAAAGCAGATAATGGATTTATAATAAGGCGTAACATTATTAAAGAACGTGTACATTAATAATCCTAATGCTTTTAACATAATGCTCGCTTACTTGTAGTCTAGTAGTAGAGCGTATGCGCTTCCCACGCGGCGGGCTCTGGTTCATTATCTTTTGGTTTAGTTTTCTGAGTTTTTTTAGGGGTTTTTCCTCAGTTCTGTAGATAAATGCCTGGAAACTTAGCCCGAACTCATTCGGCTAAGCTATCTACTGGTATATAGGGAGGCTGATCATTAAAACAACGAAGAACGATTGTGTGAAAAACGATTGCTAGGATATTATTTTTTTGCGAATCGGCTAACCTCTTCTTTACAAGAATCCGTTTTCACACAAGTATGGCACATAAAATTTCGTTCTTCAAGGATGTATTTACTTAGTGGCATAACTAACGTAAGAGCAATTAGCATACAATTTACGATATTTGTCGGCTCATAACTCAAATAACCACGCGCGCACACACAATTTACATCTTTGGAAGTTAAAGCTGGGCCAGTCTTTCGTTTACGGTTGATAGTAGTAGCAATTTGAGTTTATAACTGTAGTGCCCGACCTATTATAAACAGAGCTATAAAGTTGTCAAAGTGTATTGTGTTACTCAAGTGCAAAAGGTGTGGTATACGATTGAAAAACTGTTGGGCAAATAGTTATATTTCTGTCGAAGATTCGTTGATGAAATTAAGGTACATATGTATTTATTTATTTAATATATGATCGTCTTATATTTTATAGCATTGTACTTACTTGTAATATACTACGAGATATTTATGTTCCTTAAACGTTAGCTGGTTAGCAGTGCAAGGTTGGCACCACATGCACAGACAGCTGAGCTCGAGTTGCAAGAAACAGGAGTCAAGGCTGCCTTCGGAGAACGCAGAGCCTGCAGTAAAGAATGTTCAGTAAGAAAAAGAGGGCAGTCGGTGTGTTATTGTTTATAGACAAGTACGTTCGTGCTGTAGTGTTGTGTTATTGTGGTATTTATTGAGAACGGGAAAGAAATAATACTGTGTCCTGCATGTTCCCTTCTAAAGGTGAGTATTTAACCAGCACTTGCATCTTCCGTAAATTTAAGTCCTGCACCAGAATGAAGGATTAAGTGGTAATTATTACCACATTTTCTTTATGAAATATTATTGGTAAGGTTATAGTTGCGGAGTAGTTTCATGAATTTATATTTTCGGTTACTGAAACTATGGGTAAAAAGAAATTGGTAACAGTTTCGAATAGTTCATCTAGTACATATGCCGCTTTTGCACGTGGTAATAGTTACTCTGCAATTAAACAACGCGTGGTAAAAAGTGATAAAATGAAGTTGAAACACCTGCAAAGCTCAAGTTTTGTAATAAGGAACAACATATTGCAGTCAGAAAGGTAAAAACAGCATTATCTTTATAGTTATAAACTTGTTTTGCTGGAGCACTTGAATCTACTAGCTAGTAACCTCCTCCCGCAGCCCCCCCCCCACACGACTGCGATTAGTTTATTGAATGATTCCCCTGTGGCTGTTACAATGTGCAGCCTTTCAGGTTAATTTTTAAACGTGTTACACATTTTACGTTGTTATTCAAAGTAAGTGTTAGAAACCCATGCATATTTGTTTACATGTCGGCCATAGATTGAGTGTTGCGGGTTTTGTAGTTGGTGCGAATGGAGATTTGTTTTCTAACAAGTTCTGAATTTAATAGAGATCCATAAAAATTGCACTGCTACTTCCTTAATCCTCCGATATTTTTATTTAAAGTGCCGTTAAGCTCACAAACTGTCACTACATTCACCTTATACTCCTCAGTTAATTTTCTACACCTTCTACATAACTTTCATACGTTTATTTCCTACCAGGGCGACCCTATACATCATTTTGCATTCTTCAACTGTAGCATGATATTTCTATAGAGAGGTGCAAGCGAGGCCTGCAAATGAAACTCGTTAACTTAAACCTAACACAAGGTTTACAATTAAGACTTGTGTTGGTTCACATGCGAACACATCTTAATATTTTTACCTCTGGTTATGTTTAATTTTTTGGCGATCCCTGCAGTAATGAACATCTGCTTGTGTTAGGTTCGGTTAGGTTGAGTTAAGTGTTCGCTAAGTTTGCTATAACAACTGCCTTGAATCTGTACTTAAGAGGTTTCGACACAGCCAGTCTTTTCGCACTACAACTTCGCTGAAGTCTAGTGCATTTCTTGCAGTTGGTAACGACAGTGACGTAACCACTAAAAATTCTGCTGTCAAAATCTGCTATAAATCGTTTTTGGGGGCTCGAATAGTGGGTTAATAACTTCCGACGAATTAACATCTGCTCCTGCTGACTTCTGCTACCATTTTATGTAAGTTTTGTAACCATCCGTTCACTTTTTCATACCATTTTGCGAATAAGGGTATTTTACGAAAATTGTTCATGAGGTTCGAAAGAAATGAGTGCTCTATTACTAAAATTTTATATTAGTGAATTAAATACATCATTCAGCCACTTATTACGTAATATTTCCATCTCATCAGTGACATTTTCGGACAGGTTAAGGGTTGTATTTGTCAAACTAATGTTTAAAAATATTAAAGGCTTTAACCACAAACCATAAATTTGCATATTTCACTTTTACCTTTTTTTCTCTAAAGTTCTTGAAAAAAAAGTAGGTATGATCAGATTTTCAACTACATATTAACACTTCAATCTATAGGCCATATAATGAGTTTAGCAAACTCTAAAAGAGTTGGTCTAAGTGTGGATTTCGGCAGAAATTCCTTAACTATATACATATTTCATGAAATTTCTACAACTTTCATATTTACAAAATTTAGCTCTGGTGTCAAGTTTTTCAGCTTTGAAAAGTCATGTAGCCGAAAATTCAAGTATTCAAACTGCGGGGTATTTGGCCTGTGGTTGAGAAAGGTTTGGACCAGGCCAATATTAAATAAAAAAGTTCGTCACGCAAGAGCTGCGTAAAATAAGCGAATTCTTCACCTAATAGATTAACTTTAGAAAAGAATATAAAATGCAAATTATGATCTTATTAATTAATGAAATCAGTTATGGCACTGTGTGGTATTAGGGGAACAAAGTTAGAAAAACTTGCAATTTATAAGAGAGAATCCAAAGACCCGATTTCCCTGATTTTCATATTATTTTTATTATTTTTATTAAATGATATATACGGAGTTTCGTTGTGAAAATAAATATTAATGCCATTTAAGTGATTTTTAAATTTTAGTTTCTAGGTAAAACCCCCGAGTTTCCTTTAAAAATATTTTAAAATGCAACCGCTAGAGCTATTTTTAAATTTCTCTTTAACTGCAACTCTTTTTACAGGTAAATCCCTATTCTTAATATAATTTTACTGATTTTCAGAAGATATTTTTCTTATTTGATTTAAATCCTATAAGCTGAGTTTTTGTGAAAAAAAAAAACACAAACAAAACAAAAAAAATGTTGGTTCTGCTAGAGCAATTTTTAAATTTCCGATTTCAGATAACCCCCCCTCCTAATTGTCCGATTTCCCTGATTTTCAGAAACTAATTTGTCTTATACTATTTAAATGGCATATGGGGAGTTTTGCTGCTAGAGCGATTTTTATATTTTCGGTTTCAGTAAACTCTCCTCCTAGTAGTTCGATTTTACCGATTTCGTAATTATTTTTCTTACTTTATTTAAATGTCATACACCGAGTTTCCTTTAAAAAATAAAATTCAGCCCATTAGAGCGATTTTAAAATTTCGCTTTAACTCACGTTTTTCACGTTGCCTCCACGTTTGCCACACTTTTTGAAAACTTCTTTTATCAATTTATTTTAAAGACTTTTGCCTAGTTTCTTTAAGGGAGAAAATTGCGGCCACTAGAATGATATATATATTTTAAATTTTCGATTTAAGTTAGACTCCCTCAGTGATTCAGTTTTGCTGGTTATGGAACTCGACAAATCGTTTGTTAATAGATAGCTGTTTGCGAGTTTCGTTGAGAAAAACAAAAACTGATATCGCTAGACCGTCAACGGATACACATACATAATATGTGCTTACGCACGCACGCATGCACGCACATTGTAGGTGCCTAGTAGGTTACGATTGATAAAGATTTGGAGACATTATTAAAAAATCTTTCCATGGATACAGCCGCAATAGCTTACATTCCTTCTGAATTCGCTAAAAATGCATGGGATTGTAATAATGCACACATAATAATGCGTAAAATTAAAGATATTGAAAATGTTTTAGACGTTGTTGCGTTTTTTTTGGAAAGGGGGGAATCAGTGTAGATCGCTAGGTTCTAGAATCTTAAAACTAAAGTTAAACTCATATATCAATGGCTGAACATACACGAGAGAGAGAGTGTGAGAGAGAGAAAGAGAGAGAGAGAGATTGCAAACCAAGCCCACTAAAATAATAACTGCAAGTAAAAACGCCATGCTCAAGTAATAGTAGTTCCACTATTGACAGTGTTTTAACATATCAAGCAAACTTAAACAATTTAGAGGATAACGCAAATCAGCAACCTCCTAGCGCAGCCATCCCTGATAAGAATTTTAGTTACTCTAAGAAATTTAGTACTTGAAACACATTGGATTGCCTGCTAGGTTAACATTCAAAAAGGGGTTTTCTATTGCTTTTAATTTGGAATAAAATTATTAATATTTTAGTGTAATATATTATTACATTGTTTTTATTAAATTCGAAACTAAAGTATAGTTAATTAACTTAGCTCTTACTATTACCTTATCATTAGTATCATCAGCTTATACCTAGTGATAACTTTATATGTTCTTCACTAGGAATTTTATAAACAATATCATTCATATAATAACAAATAACAATAGACGCAGTATAGACCTATGAGGGTTTTTAGACATTGATTTAATCAATCCTTTTAATAAAGTAATTTAATTCCACTAACTGTTTCCTAAGTATATTTTAAACCAGAAATGCCATATACCTGTAATAAGTAGCGTACTTATAAATTTTCTAATAAAATATCATAGCTTTGTAGCTCAAAAGCTTTAGATAAGTGCAAAAATACCAGCACTATACGAGGGACAGTCGTAAAATTTTAATTATCACCTCGAAAAAATCAAGCTGCGACCGTGAAACGTGGTAATGATGTTAGTCCTTCTTTACATATTCACCCTTCAATGCGACACATTTTTCCCCAACAATAAATGAGGGGGGGGACCTTGATTATAGAAGTCTGCATTTGGCTGTTCAGGAAACGTTCCACCTCGAAAATCACCTCGTCGTAAATCGAGAAATGCCTGCCACGCAATGGGCTCCTCATCCGCCGAAAGAGAAAGAGGTCACTGAGTGCCATGTCAGGAGAATACGGAGGGTGAGGCAAAATTTTATAGCCCAAAGAAGCAGCACGTGTTACTGTGTTCTGTGCAGAATGAGCTGGGGCGTTGTCGTGGAGCAAAAAGACCTCCTTGGACAGCTTTCCGCAACACTTTGTCTTGACAGCCTCCCTGGTCAGGAGATTTCGGTAGTATGCTGCTCTAATGGTTTGTCCCTTACGAGCATAACCATGGCAGTCTCAACAAATCCTCAGCTGAGGCTTATGCATTGTTACAGGAGGCCTACGGAGAGTTTGTTCTTCGCTATGGCTCAATTAGAAGATTGTTTAAAGTGTTTAAAGAGGGAGACGATCAATTTCAAAGGAAGCTGGACTTAGAACTCCAGTTTGTGTTCCAACGGAAGAAAACAGTAACACCATTGTTGTCACAGTGGAAGAGAGCGGTCGAGTAACATTAAGAACTCTTTCAGTAATTATGAATATTTCATTGGGCTGAAAAGTTGCACATGAAGCATGTTTGTGCACAATGGTTTCCAAGACTGCCGATTTTTCAGAATAAAAATGGCGTTCGCGTGCAGATTTGCATGCATTTGAAGATGATATAATAGAAAGGTAATCATTGGTGATGCAACTTGGCTATACTACTTAGATCCTGAGTGGAAACAACAAAGGTTTGTTTGGAAATCTCCATTATCATCAACACTAAAAAAAAAAAAAAAGTGTTTGGTTCTGCTGGGAAAGTTATGGGCATCTTATTTGTCGATATTCAAGGAATGGTTTACCTGCACACATAGTTGTAACTAGGCAATACTACAGAGATGTCCTGAAAACTGTGTCGAGTTCTATCACAAGCAAAGGGCAACATTTCCATGCACGGGCGCACGTCACAAGCATTATTGCTGAATATTTCACAAAAATCAATGTGAAGTGTGTCTCTCATCCTCCCTATAATCCAGTTAGTTCCATGTGACTTCCTTTTCCACGAATTGAAGAAAAACCTTCGTGGGAGGCATTTTTCATAATCAGAAAAAGTGGTGAAGGCTGCGGAGGATATTTAGTAAATGGTTTCCAGCAGGTGTTTGAAAATTGGCAAAAACGTTGGGACATGTGCATTGCATCCAACGGGACTTGAGAAAGATCATCAAACTTATAAGGGTAAGGAAAAGTAGATTGTCAAAAAAAGTATAAATATATTTATTGAACAGTAAGCTACCTATGCTTTTCAAATTAAAGATTTCTATACGATTTTTTCTGAAAGATATACTAAAATAATTTCTTCGTTAGCTCCTTTCACACGTTTACCTTTTCTCTATTCGCAGAATAATTTATATTGCTTTTCATATGATGAAAATATGACTTCTTGGTAACTTCAATAACATTTTAAATATATTACGATATAAATATTTCATTTCCTTTGGATATTTTCATTCAGCAGGCTCCTATACTTACAAAGAATTCTAGAACATTTATTCTGTCTATCCCCAACAACCAACACTATTGTCATTGATATTATTCGACTTTGAATTAAGCAACGACAGATATGTACATAGTATTTAATTGAATTTAAGTATAACTTACATGATGACAGAGCAAAAAATATCGCATGAACCACGAGAGTGAACAGACTTTATTCATTAGTGGAAATGACACTTCGAGAGCTAAACTTTCCATTCTGAATTAAATAGTGCTTTACTCTCTTATTACGCAACTATTATTGAAAGAACTGCATTCAGTGCAATTTCCCACATTAGCTTAGCTTTATTTCTCATCTTCCTGGGTTTATGGATTATCTTTCTGTAGGTCGGCCCTGATGATAAAGATACTTGCCGCGTAGATCCAAGATCGCAGGTTTACTCCTGGTCAGGATCAATGGATTTTTTTTTCGGGTGTAAACATTTGAAGTATGGCTTCCTTCGGAAGGGAGTATAGTCGTTGGTCCCGTGTCGTAGTTTTACAGCACGATAAAGAACCTCAAGCCTGCGAGAAGAGGCCACTGAACAAAATTTATCGGACGTTTCACGCCCTGAATTGAATGGGACGCAAAAGAGCGTCCGTAAATGAACCAAAGAAATAAATAAACATCTTTGCATAAATTTTTGAGCTTCAGACAATATTCTCTGAAATCGTGAGAGATATGTCCTTTTTCACATATTTATGTAGAATTTTTGTTACTAAATATTCCTTGAGTAACCCATCTGCATGATTATGATTGGTATTTTCGCTTCTATGATAGAAATGCAATATTATAATTTTAGTAGAAAATTTCGATGAACCTAAGAGTTATATAACTGATAAATTTTGTCTTAAAAGTATTCCCACTATTCCATGCTTAATAGATAATTTAAGTATTCTACACGTTTATCATTATAGGCATTTAAAATAAAAAATCAGCACAGGGCTAAACATTAAACCCTGAAATACTCCGAGATTTATAGTTCCCCAATACCGAAGGTGAAAATGAACATTACACCTACTATTTATTTTATTCTTTGCTTTCTTTTATAGTTGTGATTAGAGCCCGAGAGTTGAGCAAAATGCATTTTCATTTTGGGTGGGTATACGAGTATTTAAAAGTCAGATAGAAATGAACGTATCCGTACATTCTAGGTCGGTAGGGTAAATTTTTATTTTGCCTTTTTTGATTATTTAACTTCTTTTAAATATTTTATTTTTATGCTATTTTGAATCATTATTAATTTTTCCAGGTATTATTTATGCACTTTAAAAAAGCACACAAATAATTTCAATATATTGGAGATAGAAAAGTTATAAAATTAAATGATATGTTCTCCTCACAAAAATATTTATTGAGAATCTTGGTATATATTTATTTCTTCTCAAGCAATCAAAAACTTCCTCCTCTACTCATTCACTCGTTCTTTAAATGGTCGAACTTTCATTAGTGAAAGGAACGCATGGGTACTTCGGGTATACGAAAACCAGAAAATAAAGAGGACGAGGAAAGTACTGTAGTTTTAAATAGTCCTGGCGAACTACCTTGTATCTATCTGCGCGAGACAATTCTTGGAAATTTGTGACGGGGGTAACCTCTCAGCTACATAACTGTAACAAACAATTGCAAGCAAGAAAGATAAGAGCTTTGTAACTGTGCAATAAACCATCCCTACAATGTGTTCAGTACGGAAGTTAGAGAGATACCAACCTGATTCCTCTATAGCCACATAAACAGAAAATGAACTCGACCAGAAATCCCACCGCATCTTTTGTTCATTCTCCAGGCTATTCAAAACACTTTACTTTGTCTTGATCATCATTTTCAGGATGTTCTGACATCTGAATGTTCTTTTGTACGTGATATGAGTCCTTCAGAAATAGCTTGATGTCTCCAATCATTTAAGTGCAAGTAGAACATTCTTTTTCTATGATGAAAAATGTTCTCTCTGACAAATGACTGAATATGACAGTTGATAACTTGAGTAAACCTCTTGTTGTTGCTTGTAATCAAGAAAAATAATCTTAAGTACTTTAATCCTATGATAAACAAATGATTAATTGTCTTATATACCTATTCTTATTATTAATGGGATATATTACTCTCTGTTTTCACTTTTAATAAATTCTCTTTTTTAATTATATTACTACCTGTTTCAGTATTTTAAGTGCTCTTTTGTCTGCCTATTTTAAACCTAATAAATGTCTGAACTTCCGGCCTCTGGTTATGACGCAAAGATATTTAGAGATTTTATCCTTAAATTGGTTTCAGATCATGACACTAAAGCGGAAATCATGTCACAACTTGACATAGCATTTTTCTTATCTAGTATGAAATCCTACCAGTTCATGTGCTTTGTGTGAAAAACATAAATATAGCTGAAGGTTTGTAGAACAAGGAGTGCAGTAAGATTTTATGGTCAAAACTTCTGTTCAGACTTTTAGCAAAATGCCTTTTATTTTAATATAATTGTTTATTAGCTCTAAATATACAGAAATGATATTTATGAACTGCCGAACATTATCGGAAAGTATTATTTTTTTGTTGTTGCCTCTTTCGTGCTATTTCTGCACTTTTAATATTTATTTCTCTATTTTTGCAATGTTTCTGTTATTATAATTTAGTGCTTAATTGGTGGGAATGAGGGAGGAATGATTGTTCTAACGCAGTTAGAAGGAATGTTTTACGATCGATTTCATTTTAAAAATAAACCCTGTATAAATATGACTTATCCACCTTCATAAAAAATGTGAGTCTGGTAGGCAGATCGCTATGCTAATCTCGTTTTCACTTTGGGAGGGTGGTATTCGTTCGTGAGCTGCCATATTCAGTTTTCGGTAAAAATATGAAATTATTGCATTTAAAGCGCTACACGCTTCCTACAAATAAGAGAAACTGAAACAATGACGTGAAAAGGAAAATATTTTAGATGCCGCTCGTCCATAATGAAAACAGATTATTATATCTCATTCATTATTGTAAATTTTCATTGAGATGCCTACTTACATTAATGACTTGAAATTTCCGGCGGCGTTCTTGTTAGACTCAATAAGAGATAGGCTATCTTTTTACAATGTGCTTTTTGCTAATACAAAACTATTGAGGAGAAAAGTCAAACAATTAGAAATTTCTTTTGTATATTTTGTAGTTTTTGTTTATAAATAAAGCAGCTTCTTAAAAAGACATAAAATAAAATTTAAATGTTTTGTTATTACAAAAAAGTAAATGCATATAACTTCAGATAACTAATACTTAAAAACAATAATTCGTTTTGCAAATTTAATGATCATTGCTTTTGAGTTAATTTTTACTTACCAGTAATACTGAGTAATGACATTTTTTACTGCTTATATTACATATTTTAAGTATTCTACTTCGTTTTAATACCTGAACATCCGGTCTAATTTGCAACTAACTGGAATATATTGCGTTGTCTGCTCGGTACTTCTCTGCTAAGTGCCGAACAGAATGTACATTGAATCCGCCACGGGCTCTTGTTAGGTCATTGCGTTATTTTGTACATCACTGAACTGCTTATGGTTGACCTATTATTAGATGGTTAGATTAACTACTGCGCTACCTCTGACACAAGTGAAGACAATGAAAACTCTAATAACTCACTGCTGATAGTCACGTTATGATGTGATGTAATCAGTTACATAATTTTGCTTCCGTATTGTCTTATGCTTCGCCCTTATTGATAGTTGAGCACTAGTTTACGATATATATGTTGCTACAATGAACTTTTGTCCCATAATTATGAAACGTTAAAACGTTCCAAGTATAATAGTAAAAGCAGAGTGTCTAGCATTGCTCCTAAGAGTAATAACCTTAAATTTACACGATTTTTAGCAGTGGAGCAAAAATGAAAAATTAACTTCCTGAGCTCAATATACTTATATCGCATTTCTTATATCTTCTAGTCGTCACCTTGTTACTATCAACTGTTTTACTCAATTAGATGTTGAAATATTTCATTATTTATATACATTTTTATTATTTAAAGAAGTATATAGTATAACTGTAAGAGGCTACTTTGCTCCAGTATTTAGACTTCTATAAATGAATAATAAAATATTTTACCATATAATTGACTAAAAGCATTGATATTGATAGGGTGACGGGTAGAAGATAAAAGGAATGCGTATAAGTTTATTGAACCCCCAAAATTCATTTTTTATTAGTTTACATATTTTTAAAAAATGCAACAAGTATCCCATAGGAGTGGGTTACTTTGTTCTACTGTTAAAGTTATGTAAATTTAATTTAAGAACTCTTAGGAGCAAAGATAGACTCTCTCCTTTTCACTATTATGCTAGCTAGCATTTTAAATTTGCATAATTATAGAGCAAAAGTCCTTGTAGGAATAATTATTTAAACATATTTTAAAATTATATTTCACTTGCTTAGTTAAATAAATACTTTAATAAGAAAGATGATTTTTTTTACACGAAGAAAAACAGCCATTACACAATAGGATGGTCCAGTACTGGAATATGAAATTTCGTTTTATTTAACATTTTTGGTCGATCAATGCCAACAATATCTTTCCATTTATAAAACAGCTCAAACATTCAAAAAATAAGAAAACTCTAGGAACTGACTGTGTAATATGCATATTTTGAATTATCTACCAGAAGAATTAAAAATAAGGTATTTCCAACTAACTGACATTTGTTGGAAAGAATGTATCATCCCTGGGGAATGGAAGAAAGCAGGTGTATATTATAATTGGGTTCAACAGTAAATTTAACTCAAAATAACACATACATGCCCTTTACTTTTAGTATTATTGATTCAAATACTGATTACTTTTTACGACTTAAACTTCAAGCAAAAATCACTTCCAGACTAAATGGCAGCCACACATGCATGGAGGGAAAACAAAACTTGCAAGGAAGACTGTCACCAGGTGATAAAAACTGCTGAATATCTCATTACATGACTCTAAAATATTTTTCAAATCTGAAGTAAAGTAGCCCCATCATACGGTATATTGACCTTGTTCTAGTCAACGACAGCAGAAACACACCGCAAGTTGGTTCATAGTTAATTGGATCGCTCCGTATTATGCTGAAATATCTTTATTAGTTGTTTAGTAATATAGTTTTGTTTCATCATGTCTTTAAGCCGGATATAGTGCACATTTATAATTTAATTATTTTCATGAGCTTTTTTCTTAAAGGAAAACCGAAATCATACTTTAAATTTTTTTGTCACTTCCCCTTTACCCCCCTCCCCACACACACACACTCTCTTAGTGCATTTGAAAAGTTCGGGAAATGGTGCGTGTGCTCAACGTGCGCAGAGACACGGAGACGAGCGACACCTAGCGTGGACTACATGTGACAGCAGTAGAATGGAGCCCGTGTGGGAGGTAGTGTGGCAGCTCACTGGAGCAACGGGTAAACATCAAGTTTGCGATAAATTGAGGAAAACGGCGACTGAGACAAATGAAATGCTGGTGAAAGTTTACGGGATGGACAGCGTGAACAGAAAATGTGTTTGGGTGGTTCAAACACTTTCCCGGAGGAATGGAAACGACTGAGAATGGAGTCACATTTGGTTCGGCTATCGACAAGCAGAACTCCGGACATGATCGAGAAAGTGCGACAAATGCTGGCACAAGATCAGCGATTGATAGCGGAGGAAATGGACACGGCGCACACCATCCTGCTCCATTTCGCATTCACTATCTCTCACACTGACTTCGTTCTACTGGTCGCAGTGGGTTTACACACTTGGCGTTACCAACCTACGGTTTGCTGCTGCTGAAGTCCCAAACGGCAGTGAAGAAAATCGAACTGCGCCCGAACGGTAGTAATTTGTTAGTATGGATATTTTTTTGTTAAACTTGAAACTAACCTATGAAAAAGTAACATTTATTGTACCTTACTAAGAACGGTGCAAACAAATTATGAGGATTACAACAGAGAAAGAAAAAAAGTAACATTTATTCCGTTAAGAACAGTGTAGACATTTTATGAAGATTGAGAGAGAGAGAGAGAGAGATGCCTATAATTGAGGGGAAAAAAATAAGTTTACCCGTTGGGATCCAAACCCATTTCTTCACATTGGCAGTTCCACGCTCTGATCAACTGATCTAACAAGGCTGTATAATCGGCGAGGAAGTTATTCACCTAAAGTAATTCCTTCTCTTAAAATCGGAATCAGTCGGTTTCCTTCGCTACCTTTCGGGACTTCAGCTCTACAAGCAGTCGGTTGGTAACAAGTGTTTACACCCCCGGTTACAGTAGTGCACACTTTGTGTCGTTTCCCCACATGTTCCTGAAGAACCTTGCGCATGCGTAAGCACATACTTCATGTTGACGTTCAGTTATGCCACCTTTAATCGAACTTAACCGAACGCACATCCAGAGAGAGAGAGAGATTTTTATTTGGTTTATTTACGGACGCTCTTTAACATCTCAGGTCATCAGCCTCCCACTTAGTTCAGGGCGAGAAACGGCCGACAAATTTTGCTCAGAGGCCTGTTGGAGAGAGAGAGATCAACCGATTATGTTTATTATTGTTTTCTTAGGGAAAGTTAGCGAAATATGAAGTAACTGATTTATATCCCTTTGATATTTGATATTAAATGTGACACATACATATTTATGGAATATATGCTATCCGCTATTATGCCAACCTTTTTAAACTTGTAGCATTAGTCTTTCGGGTTTCAATTCATTCAAAATAATTCATTTTCCATATATATATACACGATATATTTATCGCATTAAAATAACAGAACTTATTAACTTAAGAACAAAAGGCCTTCAGCATCATACATTTCATATAAAAGTTTTCAGGGCACTACCAATTGTTAAGTTGCTTGTTCGATTTCATATGGACTGGCCCATTTGAAGTTTAACACTTGTTTTCAGTAGAATTGTAATAAAATTACCACATAGGTAGTTGAAGTTGCCAAAAGAGTATAGAGTAAACTCGCATTAAGAGAGAAAACTTTTCCTGCAGTTATCGTCAACTTTGTACTAATCAGCTGCTGTGCAAAAGCTTGAAGTTCTTCTGAAGTTGCACGATCAATAGATCTGCTGAACATTAATCGTTGTACCGCAGTTGATGGGCGATTTGCTTCATCACACACTCGCTGTCCGCTCCAGGCAAGGCTAAAGAACTTTATAAAATACGCAATTGATAACAAGAACGAGCAAAGCACTCTTTGGAGTCTTTCGTTTGGCTCTACGTACCCGCCAGACATCTGAAGATGTTTTAACATGACGTACACACTGCTGACAAAGAAAATAAAATCGCTTATGATTTCCAGTAAGATAATGAATCCATATATGGAGTTACTTATGTTAGCTATTTCAGTTAATGTATAATGTAGCTCTCGATAGAAGCGGATACTTTGAGAAAGTGCAGTTTTGGTACTAGCTCTACAAAAACTGTTTTTAACTAGGATATGTTTGTCAAATGTGGTTAATTCGTCCAATTGATTGTTCATGTATTGGAAACGATACTTCACCCACAGAAGAGTATCAATGAACTGGGCATCACCAATACAATTGATCAAAAAGACAAAGTCTAATATCACAATATTCACAATAGTTCCAAAATCAGATCCCCAACCCCTTAAATATGCTTGGTACGCAGATAATGAAAGCCAGGTTATCAGAATTAAGGACAGCTGAGAAACAAGTAACATTAAGGTCTTTTGGTACACATTCTGTGCTTTATCCTTCAGTAGAATTTCATCCACGGTACTCATTGTCTCTAACACTTGACGGATTTTCTTCCAGTTGCCTGTCAAAAAGGCAAGCACGTAACATATGACTGTACAATGTGAGACAAATTTAGCCACAATGTATGAAACAACTATTCCATTGATGCAACGCTCATTGGCAGTCTTCAATATAAACCATATAAAGTTTCCACCCAATACAGTTATCAAGCAAATGACAAATATAATAGCCGACGTTGTACTTCGGACAATGGTAACGCTTGACCCATCTATTACGTAAGGTGCGAGCCCCAGTGCTCGGGATATTACATATAATGGGGCAATAGAGTTCCATAACTTCAAGTTTATCCCTATTTTGTGGTAGTTGTTCTGTAAGCTCCATACATTTTGGGCACTTGAACTGATGAATGTAATATGCATTATTTCTGAAGGCTTTTATCACAAATTTACTGAGAACTATCACTGATATAAATTCTTGATGAAATTTTGCAACTGCCCAAAAAGCAACTGAAGAAGTAGAATCACGAACTTTATTAGAAGTACTACAGTGGAGAAGCCAGCTAACCAAGTGTGTTATGTATGTCCGGTGCTTGAATAGAAGCAGCATCTTCATTAATAAACTCATAAATATTGAAATTGACCTCAATTTTCATTAAGTACTATGTACTTTTGTTGATTATTTCACATTAAAAATACACACCTTTCGTGGCGATTTGTTGAATATTTCACTTCTTGTCAGCACCACTGTATCAACAACTATATCGATTCGGGACAGTGTTTCGGATACCATTAGCAGTGTCCCTAATTAAATTCCACACAGTATAAGAGAATACAAACCTTTTGCTTGTACTGTTCAATACTTTAGGTATACATTTGGGTTCAGAAATAACGTAAGGAATGGTGACTGTCAGCAGATGCAGGTTTGACACTCAGGGCTGTTTTGGTGCGTTGCACTAAAAGTGCATTAGAAAATAGCATGAAGGTCTGTTTTGCAATGCACATATGGGGAAGTTCAGCGGACTTGTACCTGCCTGTATAAATAATGTAAAAATTAACCATATTTATGCCTATTTTTGAAAACATTACAATGGCTACAGGATAAACATTTGAAGGAACTTAAATATGTTTTAAGAGAGAGTGTTGAATCACAGAAAGGATTTATGGTACTTTAACATATTATTTTAAATGACATAAAATAGTTAACTGTAATTTTTGTTTGTAACGTTGTCATTGCAGTCACAAGTCGACAACTAGGCTGGTTGTGTTCGCCAGTAGGCAATCAGCTCGATGATGGTGCAGTTTATAGCTAAGTAGTAAGTGCTACTCAATTCCTGGTGGTGAAGGATGAGTAAGGAGAAAGTAGGTGTAAGTCGGGGGCAGAGCTAAGTCGTTCTTCAGAAAATGCAGAGTCTTTCCGGGCATCTAATCAAATCCCAGCAAAGAAATTAGTAAACATTTTGTTGAATAAAGTTAATCACCTTCTAATCTCTCTGCTCTTGTTATGCCAGGGTTGGTTATTGCATATCACGATTCTGTAGAAAGAAGTTTATTATTCCTTTGAGGGTTAATTTATCATCTAAGGTAGCCAGAAACAAGACCTACAGCGCTTCGTCCCACTTAAATTAGCAATTTACAATAAGAAATGTTGTTGGAAATTAACCTTTTACATATACAGCTGTCAAAACAGTAAATGCTGTTTCATCCTTAATTTTTTGCTATTTTATTTGCCCAGATGAGGACTATTAAAGTAGTAGTTATAATCACCCTGTTTTACAGTATAGCTTCTTATACTAAACAGATATAAAATTATGTCCGTTTTATGGGGTAGCTTACATGCACAGATTATTAAAACAAAATGCTTTAAGAAGCAGAGATCTTATATTCAATATCATATTTCACTACTACAATACTATGCGCCATATTATGCATAAGATCATAACTACGTTATACGTCCCAATCGCGCCTGGAGATGGAACCACTTGTCGGATAGGAATGCGCATGTGCAGGAGTAGAGAGGAAGTATGTGGGAATAATGCAGTAAAATTTCAGCCTTGTGACGGCCGTGGTTACCGCGCTGTGCTAGGAGAAAATGGCTGCTCTGATATTGAATCCCGCCAACTGCGAGGTTCGTGCAGTCATCCGAGGTTTGCTCGCTCAAAAGCAAAGTCCAGCAGAGATCCATCGCCAATTGTGTCGAGTGTATGGACACGACATTATGGTAAGACGATGGTGCAGGCAGTTCACTGAAGGACAACCAATATTCACGACGACGACCGTAGTGGCCGACCGTCCCTGGTGACGGCAGAAGTTTTGGAAAGTGTGCGGCAAGCAATTGAGCAGAACCGGCGCTTCACAATTTCAGAACTCTCTAGTCAATTCCCCAGATGTCTCGCTCCCTTGTGCACGAAATTGTCTCCCGGAAGCTTGACACAATTGGCGATGGATCTCTGCTGGACTTTGCTTTTGAGCGTGCAAGCCTCGCATTACTGCACGAACTTCGCAGTTGGCGGGAGACAATATCAGAGCACCCATTTTCTCCTAGCACAGCGCGGTAACCACTGCCATCACAAGGCTGAAATTTTACTGCATTATTACCACATACTTCCTCTCTACTCCTGCGCATGCGCATTCCTATCCGACTAGCGGTGCCATCTCTAGGCGCGATTGGGACTTACTTTCTGGATGCCGTAATATTACATTACATATCCACTAGGTCACCAAGCATTTATAAAATTCTCAACTTATATTCCAGAGTTTCAAATGTACATCTAATTATATGCAAAGTTTTGAAACTTCTAAACTACCCTAGTTAAAAATTGTTGATTCCATTTTAGTATATTTTTGGTCTGCCTTATCTTTTTAGCACCTCCTTTCCTACTGCATTAATTTCTATCATAATCTTAGCTATTTTATCACTAGGATAATGGCAATGCAACACTTTATGTAAAATGATAATACAGCATCATATTTCACAATTTTAGATAGGCGCTTGCAAAATATAAGAGAACTGATAATTAAAGAATGATCATAATTTTCCTGACAACTTACCTTTACTCATAATTTTAATAATAGTAGTGCTTGCTGGATACAATGCACCTTTCCAACGTTTCTGTAGTCTTCATTAACATGCTGGAAACCTTTTTGACAGGTCCCTCAGAATGGCCTCCGCAACCTTCGCGCACTGCTTATGATGTTGGGAAATGCCTCCCATAAAGAAAATTCTTTAAATTGGGAATAAGGAAGAAGTCACAGGGGACTAAAGAGTGGGTAAGGGATAAACTTCACATTGATTTTTGTAAGATATCCAACAACCCATTTGCAATGTGCATCATTTTCGTGCTGCAGCATCCAACTGCTTTTTGAGTGTGATATGGCCTTGCAGAGTTTTCAGGACATACCTGTACAGGAACGACATACTGGTAAACCATTCCTTGAATATCGAAAAGTGACATTGTCATAACTTTCTCAGCCAAAAATAAAACAAATAACACCTGAACATAACTCAACTTACCCAACTGATTCAAAATAAAGAGTTCAAGTAATAAAACCCAGAGAAATTCTGAAGCAACCGCTTTTGGTGTTTGTAATGTTGGATATTTTCATACAGAGTTTTGCAATTTTCTCTTAGATTGCAATGACGTGCACAATTTTTATCATTACCTTTGAAAGAATCTCAGCATTTTCTTCAACTGGATGCAAACCTGCACGTGAATTTTCTCTTGTTAGAGAATCATCGTCTTGAAACCCACCTTGTACAATCACGTCTCATGTGAATATTTTCAGTTACTAACGGGAGAGTGGCATTTTCAGAATTTCTGAAAATGAAGTTAATGTTATTCGCCGACTCTCTGTCACAATGACAGCAGCAGTGATACTTTTTTTCTTCCGTTACGGCACAAATTGGAGCGTTTGGTTCACCTTCCTTTCAAATTGATTTCCCCCAATCTTTAAACATTTTAAACCATCTTCGAATTATGCTAAAGAAAACAATCTCTCCATAAGCCTCAGCTGAAGATTTTTTGAGACTAAGGCAGAATTTCAGAATAGAATATTGTTTGTCCCATGTCACCTCCATTTTACTGTAGGCGGAACAGAACATATATCAACCTGCACACCTCTCACAGGCGAGAACCGGAAGTGGGATGTTGTACTTTCCATGTAGCACTTTGAGCACTTTCTCGGGAATTCTGGCTTGGCTAAAATAACTTTAAGTATGCTTAATTACTTCAAGCACTGTAAGTGTACGCTTCTGTGAATATCACACTCATGTTGCTGTTACCGTGTTATAGAGAGATATTCTAACATTTTTTATTTATTTACAATGCATTAACATTACCGTTGCATAAATAGAGCTTGAAACACGTGTATGAACACATAGCTTTAAAATGCACGGAAATATGGAGGATTGGCTTGAATTGGGTTGTAGGGAAGGAGGAGGGAGGGCACTTCTGGGAGGATGGGATGAGGTGAGGGAAGCCATTATCTATGGGTGCTGATGCATGGATGATGACGGAGTCCCTAAAACCCCAGTTAGAGCCCCTCAGAAGATCGTTTCCTACCATACGCAGGAAAAAAAAGTTTCAAAAGTGCAAGCCATCGCCACTTCGCACCATCCCGCCTCATCTGACACTGCAACAGAACCAAAGGGACATGGAATTAAAGAGCGGAAAATTCGTGAAAAGATCCATCTCAGCATTCGCGTAAACGATCAAAGGAAACCACAAAAATACCTAAGGTCATGATGACCGGTCCTAAGGGGTTTGAATCCTGAACCTCTCAAATGAGAGTCCCAAGGTTACCTACTTGGCAACTTTTGATGCTTACCTTAAATGATCGAAACACATTCCACTTGGAATTTTCATTTTATTACGCATGGATGTAACAAGGCCTTTGAGGACGTGCTAGCGACACACTCTTCAGTAAAAATGAATTGGATATTTATCCCCCTCCCAGGCAGGTAATAATCGCTGAATCAAAGGTGAGCCGGTCGGATATATTGATTCACTTGTTATCTACCCTCATGCTATTTGGGTCACAACTGTGCGATAATATGGTGTACTCAGGTTAAATTATAAGGATATATTACACTCTCTTGGCTAATATGTGAAAATTATTAGGTGTAAAATTTAATATCCACATGGTGAATGCATTTTAAAATCGAGAAAAATGAATTTGTATGCTAATATTGAAAAGGGGAAAAATACTTAATTTTGATAATGTACAACAGACATATCTAAACAAATTAATGGAGCACTGGTCCCACTGCTCAAGCTGGAGTTAATATGTGGTCATCCAAGTATCTGATGACCGACCGCGGTGACGGACACAATTATTTGTTTGATATTTTGTAAGGCTGCAGCTGTAGCCAAGGTTTGTTCCAGTAAATACTTTTTTGACTGTTTAATAGGGGCACTGTAGTCTGATTTGGTCATATTTCAAATACAAGGTTCATATAGGTAATGAAATTTGTAATTATTAACTATAGCTTGGTATTCCAACCTCGAAGCACGTTTTTTCCCCATATCTCCTGTTTTACCTTTACACCTTTAGGCCAAGGCTAATAAATTGTTGTATCATATTATCGCAGTCTAGAACTAAGTACAATGAAAAAGTTGCCGTAATAAAAAGCAAAATGGCATAAGTATAGGGTGGTAGCAGAGCGTGGTTACAAGCCACGGTCCTGTAGGCTATGGTTTCACCACATCTTAATGTTTCTGATTTCACTGTTAATTTTTTCCCTTTATATTTCGATACCCACTTGTTTTGGAATAATTACTTTACTTTCGAACACTCAAAATTAATACCAACGTCGTCTAGTTCTCTCCGCTGTGAAAACTGTTTTCGCTTGTGTTTTATTTTAACTTAGCCAATAGATGTAAATTAATGTGCATTATCTTAAATTGCAGTTCTGGAAGGAAATAGTTGGTCAGGAAAGCTATGAATAAATTCCACACCCTTACAATGAGGTGATTTATATTTAAATATGCTTTTACAAATAATTATCTAATTATTTTCCACGAATTAATGTATAATGCCGTAAGACTGTTAAAACATTCGGAAACGGCGTTTAAGGACATGCCATAGGAAGGTGAAGCGGGCACTGCTGTTTGTAGTTTTTTGACAGCTACTGAACTAATTTTGTGCACCAACTTATAACAGCTGGTTGTTTAGCGCAAAGTGGATAAAGTCGATTCCATCTACAGGAAAAGTTCTGTCAAGAGTGTAGCCGCGTTCGGTACTTTTTCTGCAAATGCATAATAATCTGTTCCCTATTTTTAGGCCATATATCGAGATTAACACTTTAAAATCTTTTTCAAAGCACCTTGGTATGTTTTTCAATTACTTCCCTGGTTATTATATTGTTTGGAATGCTAAAGGAATTTTACTAATTGATTGCCCTCAGAAGGATAAAACCATAATCGGAGCTTACAATTACAATATTGTAAACCAAAATATAAGAAAAACTTATTGAAACAAGATTCCGTTTGTATAAAAATAATTTTTTCATCAACACAAATGCACTTGCTCTCAAACTATGTTTGCGACAGGAAATTTGAATATTTAAATTGTGAATAGTTGAAGCATCCATTGTACTCTTCAGTTTCTACTCCCTCTGTCTTCCATCTGTTCCTAGGTCTAAAATGTTTCTCCATGGTCATCGTATATCATCAAATCAAGAGGCGATTGCAGTTATAGAGGAATATTTGAGAAACGAAATAATGATTTGGAGAATCGCTGGAGTAGTGTTGGCCTTAAGGGAGATTATGTTGAAAAATAAAAAACAATGTTCAAGTTAAAAACTCGTTCTTACATTGCTAGACCGATAACAAAACGCCCTTGTGCATACAAGTCAGAATTGGAAAACTCTCTTTCATGCTAATATGATATCATTGAAACACTTTAAAGATACACAATTACCTTTTAAATAAACCAAAAGCATAGTGAAATAATAATAATTATAATAATAACAATCAAATATTTGTAAAATTGTTAAAAAAGTACAAAATTCAACTAAAACTAAAGATAAAGCCTTTGATCCTTAGATCTATTATATCGTGAAGCTCCTTGGCTTCCGATATGCATTATTTATGGCAGTGTCTGAAGTTCTGGCATTATTGGCCGGATTGTAGACAGTTTAAAGGAAAAGTTCTGGCTTTTTAATAGCGAAATTTTTACTTTTATTGTTATAATCGGAAATCTGAACAAAGCGCTATACTGCAAGTTCATTTCCTGCTCTCTTGAGTAAATTGTTTCAAAAGCACCACTGAAATCCCTTCAAGAAAAATTTAAATTTAGGCACAATCTACGAAAACAGTGTAATCTTAACTTGTAAATCAGTGGAATAAATGTAGGGCAACAAAAATTGTGTTTAGTTAAACTGCAACAAAATGACGACATACGTTGTTGAAGTGCCCAAAAGAGCACATAGCAGCTTAGCTTCTAGAGTCAAAACTCTTCCTGCAGTTACCGTCAGCCTTGTATTGACTAGTTGATGTGCAAAATCTTGAAGTTGTTCTGCAGTTGCACGATCAACACGTCTGCTGAGTATTAGTCGTTGAACGACTACTAAGGATCGCTTTCCTTCATCATGCACTCGCTGACCACTCCATGCAAGTGCAGAGAACTTGATAAAAAATATCATCGTGTACACGAAAGAGCAAACCGCCTGATGCATCTTGTCTTCCACATCAATTGAATCTTCAAGCTTCCTAATGCTTTGTAACGTGTTGTACACGTAACTGACGAAGAAAACGAAATAACCCGCCATTTCGAATAGAACAACAAATCCATAGATGCAATTACTCAAATCACCAATTTCATTTAACATAAGATGTAACTCTCGAAAAAGGTGGATTTTCTGAGACAGCTCGGTTTTCGTAGCCATTCTACGAGCTTTCTTTTTGACTGGTAAATGTTGATCAAATGCACTTAGTTCCTCCAGTTGATTGTTCATGCATCTGAAACGATGACTGAGGAACAGCAATACATCAACGAATTGAATGTTTCCCACAGCAGTGATCAGAAGTGCGCAGTATTTGATCGAGTTACTTACGATTGTTCTCAAGTCAGATGTGACATCCCACACGTATGAGTGATACATAGATGTACAAAACCACATTATCAAAACTAAGGACAGTTCACAAAGGAGAAGCATTCTCGTTTTCTCATACACTTTCTGTGCTTGATCCTTCAGCAGAATTTCATCCACGGCGCACATTGTTTCTAACATTTGACGAATAGTCTTCCACTTGCTCGTCAAAAAGGAAAATACATTGAACAAAACCGTTGAATGTATAACTAGGTTAGCCAGAGCGAATGACAAAACGATTCCAGAACTATAATTCTCTCTCACATTGTGTAACATTATCCATACAATGTTTCCCCCAAACAAAATAAGCAAACAAATTGCAATCACGACAGCCCATGTTGCACTTCGAACTATATCAACTCCTGCCGTAGTAGTCAGTTTGTAAGGTGCTAGTCCTATTGCTTTGGATATTACAAATAGTGAGGTAATTGAGTTCCAAAACTTGAGGTTCATCTCTGTTTTGTGATAGATGTCTTCTAAACCCCATACATTCTGAGGACTTGAGGTGATAGTTGTGATTTCCATCGCTTCCATTTTTCTTACTAACATATTGAAAATGCCTTTGTGAATGTCGCTCAAAAGTTCTTGAAGCTGTGCAAACCAAAACTAATCAAGTGTATTGCTTTACAGTGTCATTCAATTATGCTGTTTTTCAGGGAATTTCAAAAGAACTTGAGGAGCAAAGCTTTGGAGTGCTTCTGAACAGTTAAGACTGACTAGTGAACATTTATAAATGTGCTAGGTATATGAATAGAAAGTAATTCATTAAGCCAGAATAATTACGTTGATTATAAGCCATTATCGAAATAAAAAACTCCGCTAGCCTGCATGATGACTGGTTGAATATTTCACGGCGTCTTATCAGAATCGACTCATCAAACAAACACGCTTATCGATTTGCATAAAGATTTTTGATAGTGTTCGCAGAAACCCCTATGTTTAGTTCGCTTTTTTATTAATGGTGTTTTAGCGCCAGTTTTTACTACTGAAGCACCACAGGCGGTGAACATTGGTGATACATGAAATGAAATGATATATTGGGAAAGGATTTTTTAAGGAAGGAAACGTTTGAGACCTAATTTTAGGGTACCCCCCGGCATTTGCCAGTTATTAGGACTGAGGAAAACCTGGAAAAAACCTCAGTCCGGGAGGACGGTCCTGGCGGGATTCGAACCCCAGACGAGTCCGCGCCTTAACGACCTCGGTCACCCATCGCGGTTTTAGTTTGTTATTTGATACATTAAAACTAGACAAAAGTTTTGTTAATACTGACAACTGTTATGGATATATATATATATATATATATATGGTTTGATTTGCAGGGTTTATATAGTATTCAATGACTAAGGTAACAGCATTTGTGTAACAGAAAGTTTCGAGTTGTTTCATGTTTCAATAAAACAATTCAATAAAACAAAAACATGTTACTATTCAGAAATAATTACAATGTTATCAAATATACATGATCAACAATATGCAACCAAAAGTTTCGTCTATTTTTATTGGATTTTAGATTTAATTTAAATGTTATTGTAGCAAAAACAAGTAAAGCAAACGTTTTCTGAATGTTATCACAGAGCGCTCTTACATACAAATATAATTCTCACACACATATTAGATAAATATTTCACATATGCTATCACAATGAAGCTTTTGTTAAATATAAAACACGTGCATAATTATAAATACAGTTTATATGCTGAGTCAATTTGTCTTTTTATTTTGAAACGATCGAGAGAAAATTAAACGCTAGAGCACTTTTTAAATTTCGATTTTCTTGTATACCACTACTCCTGATGGTCCGAGTTCCCAAAAAATTCAGAAATATTTTCTTATCTTATTTGAATGGTATATACCAACTTTTGTTGGGATAAAGCAAATGTTGAAACCTCTAGAGCGCTTTTTAAATTTCCGGTAACAGGTAAATCCTCATTCCTAATAATCTGAGTTTATACTGATTTTCAGAAATTATTTTTTTTTATTTCAATGGCATATGTTATGTTTCCTTTAAAAACATTAAAAATTGTGGGCACAGAGGCAATTTTTAAATTTTGCTTTAACCTCCACTCCTAATGGCCCGATTATTCTGATTTTCAGAAAATAGTTTTATTAATTTATTTTAATGAAATATACTGATTTTCCTTGAGAAAAAAATTGCAGTCAATTACCTACTTATAATTATGCATTTTGAATTTTCGCTTTTGTATATTCCTTACCCCCAATGGTCTAATTTTGCGGTTAACGAATTCGACGAATGCTTTCTTAATTGATGGTTTTGTGTGTGTGTGTGTGTGCGTGCGCGTGCGCGTGTAATCACACACACACTTTTTCATTTTCGGGGCCAGTAGGCAAGGTCGATGGAGATTTGACAACATTTTTTCAAAAATTGTTTCATGGGTACAACCGCAATGGATTCCTTAAGAATTGGGTTAAAACACTCAAAATTAGTAACATTTTAGAAATTTAAATGCGATACACCCAAGTGAAAATAAACATTAATATTCTAAAATAATATAAAGTTTTACAATACGAGGTAGATCTCAGTAGCTAAAAGAAATGTTTGATAAAAGGAGAAAAGATAAGTTTGTTTATTTCATCAGGTACTTGGTTTTGAAATAAGATTGGATAGGGAAACCACGAGATAGGTTGGCAACATTGATCGATGCTGAGCAAGGCTCATCTTCCTTTGTCAGTATAAACCTCTACCGCAGTTTTCTTCTTGATAGTCAGCACTCACACAGGCAGCAACTTTTCCTGCCCCCGAGGCCCACACCCATCCCCACCTCTTCTAAACATGAGGCGAGCAAAACTTCCTTTAGTTTCGTACCCGCAGTTAATTCACAGCTTAACAAATGTAAGGAAGGAACATATGGAAGGCAACACTTGTACAAATTGTTGAAAAATGACATTGTTAAAAAAATGTTTGTTCGCATTTAAATGGTATATATAAGGGTGGGTCCATAAGTTTCCGGCCTAACCATTTTCTAGGTATGATGAAGACAAAAACCATATTTCCCTTTTCAATATGGTTACCCTTTATTGCAATACACATTTCACATCTTTGAATTAACATTTCAATCTCCCCCCAAAATAGTCAGAAGCCTTGTCTGCAAAATGGGCATAAACAGCATCCATCACTTCTTCGTCACACTTAAATTTCCTTCCTCGAATATCCGTCTTCAGTTTTGAGCAGAGGAAATAGTCACTGGGGACTACAATTGGGCTGTAGGGTGGATGGTCGATCTCCTTGAAGCCACATTTCTTCACAGCTTCCTTTGCAACAAGAACTGTGTGCACAGGCGCACACCACCACTCAGCTTTCCTCACCTTTTCTCTTTGATGGAAGCACGTAGTCTGTGCAGTAGGCCAGCATAATACTGCTCATTAATTGTGATGTTCCTCTCTTTAAAGTCAGTGAAGAGTATTCCTTTACAGTCCCAAAAGACTGTGGCCATGATCTTCTTGGTTGACTGAGTGACCTTGGCCTTTGCAGGCGGTGCTTCCCCAGGTTTACAGCACTTTATTGATTCTCTTTTCGACATCTCTTTTGGTCCTCATATTAGAGGACCATAGTTTCATTTCCTGTAACAATAGTTTGCAGAACTTCTGTCTCGTTGCCATGGCAGAGCTCCAAAAATGCTTGACAACAGATGACTCTTTGCTGCTTTTGGACTGAGGAAAGAAGTCTAGGTAACCATCTTGCACGAATCTTATTCATGTTTAAATGTTCATGCACTAAGCACTCTTGTTTTAGAAGGGCCCAATCTTACTGCTATTTCTGTAATTTTGAGCCGCCGGTCTTCTATAATCTCTCCTTCCACAACAGCGATTATTTCAGGACCTCCAAGGGCGGACCTGCACGCTCTTCGTCTTCAATGCTTTCTCGACCCATTCGCAAAGTTTAGCCCATTATTTTACGGTAGAGTATGAGGGAGATGCTTCCCCATATACACCGTCCAATCGCTGTTTAATTTCACTTGGAGTAAGTCGTTCTTTGGTGAAGAACTTAATCCATTTTGAACATGTCACAATCTTCTACTCATAGCCTTCTTTATGCAATTATATCTGAACGTCTGAACATAGCGGAGCGGAAGTTACACCTGCAATTATTTACTTACATATAAGACATACACCAGATAAGGGTTATGTCAAGGCGATCATCCTTATTGGCGAGACCGGAAGCCTGTGGACCTACTCTCGTATATACATATCTGTTTGTATTTCTATATGTAATAAGGGTTGTAAATATGACATGAAGTAGAGTTGTTCTATATATAATATATAATATATATATATATATATATATATATATATATATATATATATATATATATATATATAATACATTTTATGTACAATCAAAACCCCTGTGAACTCATTTACTGCGTATACTGCAACTGTAATCAAAAACTTATAAACGTTCTTGTACTCTCTCTTTTAAGAGCGGAAAAAAATGGAGAAAGGACCTTTAAGTATTCAAGTTTCTATTTATTTGTTTTTTGTTGACAGTATAAATTACAATCTCACGTTTAACAGTTGCTAAATCTGCATTCATGTCGACCCAAAATAATATTTTAAAATTTTATTATTCCAATACGATGGTAGTTTTTTATGAAGAAGAGATAGAAGAACAAGTAATCTACTAAAATAGCAAATGTTATTATTACAATTTAAACGAGAATTGACCTATTAAGTAAGAATTGTACAGATTTGGTTCTAAACATTGGCATTGTCCAACAACCCTTAACTTCCCTTGGTAGCTTTAGTAACGCATAGGATACAGTTCGTTCAGTGATGCTGTCACCCGTGACTAGGAGTTCTTCCTATGAGCGACCCCCCCAAACGTTTTCCGCACCATGAAGGGGTAGCAAGCCTGCTTGCTTGCTTGTTGACGTTACTGATTGTCACAGTCGTAGCGCAGCTGTTCCCAGGTGTGTGTTGTATTTTAATTTCTTAATTAAATAGTATGCATAAAGTGCATTATGCCTCGTGTGTTTACAACGGCACAGCGTATGTTTATGTACTATTCGTATGTATTAACTCAGTGGTGAAAGAGTTATAGAGTTTTTTTATTATACAATGGACTCTGTGACTTACGTGAATACCACACTAACTCAATTTTTTAGAGAAGTAACGGCAAGGAGCGTGATCATGCATCTTTTCAACAGGACTGACTGCGAACAATTCCATGGGAGCAATTCAGAATGTGTTTCTACATGAACGGGGTTTTGGTAGGGATAGGTCCTCCGATTTAACAGTCTGCGATCATTATCTTTGGGGTAAATTAAAAAATGCAGTCTACAAAACCTCACGCCATACAAGAACTCATAGATAATATTTATCGGGAAATTTCCTAATTTTTCAAAATGAACTACAGCGAATGATGAATATCCTGAAGAAATGCCAAAAATGTTTGGAAAATGAAGCGGGCAGTTTTGACACCTCATTTCATAATTTGGTAAGTAATGAGCTTCTTAAATTGGTTTGTGTATTGTTGTATGGTTGAGTTGTTTTATTGTTTACCCTCCTGTTAATTACGGAGACTCGGTCGGCCGGCTCCCCGACTTACGTGCGGCGCTCGTTCATAGGCAAAACACTCCGGGGAAAACAAAAAGTACATTTTCCTGCTGAAAAAGTAAAACTTAATTCATATATTAAAATCTGTGTTTGTTGTAATGAAATAAAAGCATTGTTTATTACATATTTATCCTAGCCTATTATGACAAATGTCACATGAACTTCTAAAATGTCGAATTTAAAGTCGGTCGATCACTTGTTTGACACGTGAAATCTCGCCAATCTCTCCTTGTCATAAAGAGATGTTGCAAATTCATCTTTTGGGTAAATTTCCCTTGCCCCCAACATGTGGCTCAAAATCCGTAACATTCTAAAGTTGTTGATAACAATAAATTTGGCACTTTTGTTAATGTGTGTATTTTCCTCTTAACCCTCCATTGGCTATCATATAATGTTACATTCCAGTAATAACTTTTTTCCATGGTCGTCAACAATGATGAGCTTCTCACTAGCTAATTTTTACGCTTAACTGCACACCGTTAGCATTCAATACGGTGGACTAACAAACTACAGGCGCTGCGGCCGGTTTGGCCGGGATAGTGCGATACAGTAATTTGCATTCTTGCGTTTTTATGATTATAGGTTAAATATTCCCTTGTGTGCGTGTTAAAGTGATCATTTCAATATTCCTATCAAGACCGAATACATTTACCAGACCCAAATACGGGAAGGGGAATAAAATAAAATAAAATGGCCGAAGTCGCCGTTCTACCGCCAATTGCAAATATGAAACTTTTACGCAGTATTTCTTTTACAAGATGACATTATTTACCACTGGAAAATATTTCGACGGATTTTAAATACATGAAATTGTTTACAAATAATATTTCTCATACTTAAACGAAATATAAAATAATATGATTGTAAACTTCTGCACATGTAAGCACATGAACTTTCAAATTACAGAAAACCTTAAAACTAATCGACATAGATGGAATAGCATCATATTTATCATCGTCTATTTTAATGAAAAGAACATGTTCTTCCTTGGCAATAGTTATAGACGGGTGTAGATATCTGTCTTTTCTTAACATCACTTCCAAAGGTATCAAAACGTAAAATCCTGCTCATACCATTCATTAAACATATCTTTATCTTGCTCCAAAATCCGCTTCATACGTTCTTCAGGATCTTTAATTTCATCGCTAATTCTCACTGTCACATATGACGGTGGATTGGGGAAAAATTGCACAAGGAAAATGTTCTCCCTAACCGTAAATTTTAGTACGAAATGTACACACTACAGTTTCATCATTAACTTCAAAATTTTCATAGTGTACACTATTCATCCACTCCTCCGTTATTTACTACTATTTTGGAAATATAATGTGGTATTATGCAATGCACTGCCACAATTAATACGCACAAGAGCAACTCATGTTGTACTAAACACTGTTTATTAAACAAGTTTCTGGTTTGATTTCACTAAATCAATATTAAATTAATAAAAACAAAAGAAGTAAAGCACTACTGTTTATTTACTTCCAACTATAAACCGCTGCAATAAACCAGATAACTGCAACAACCAAATTAACAAATTCATGTAACTAACATCGCGGACCACATTTTCCACCATTTTGTCTATATCGATACTTACACTGGGATTTGGTAATGCAGCTATGTCCACATATTTTGTCCCTGGTAATCGATCATGTTATAATCGCTCATGCAAGTGGTAAACAATTTTTTACTTCAACTACAGAAAAGTAGCATTTTAAAAAGGGTATGAATGTTATTCCTGGAAAAGATAAAGCTAATGGAAGTAGGATCTGTAATTTGCATTTTGCAAATGAACTCATTATTAATGCAGATTCTTTCATGATAAATGGAGTAAAGCCTTATCTACCAGGACAAGTGGAAATTACCTCCTGATAGAATTAGACATGGATTTCTTAATCTTCCCAGTTATTCATCTTCCAAATTGAAAAGTAGAAAATTTCCTACTAGATAATACAAAAGCATTAGGCCTATTAATATGCAAATGCCAGCAGCAGTTCTAGATATAACTGAACAATTGTCTTAAAGAAATGAGTGCAGTTCTTCTCAGGTTGCAGTTCTTCTCAGGTACATCCGGCTTCTTTTCCTGGAAGTTATAGTGAAACAAACCAGGAACAAATGATTGCACTTTTTAAATGGCAGGTCTGATTAACTACCTTTAAAATTCATTTCCTCCCCCTTTTAAACTTGCTAACCCATCTTCGAGCTGTGCTGTAGGGAGGAACAAACTCTCTATAGACATTCTGTATTGTTGGATAGATCTTCAGATAAAGATTTGTCTATACGAAAGATTATAGCAGCATATTGTTCGTAGTAGCCACATTGCTGTAAGCGGAACTGAACTGAACATGTTTGAACTTGCACACCTCTCACAGGCGTGCGTACATTACGCATTATGCTAACAAAATGTTGTAAAGTTGCATTTTAGCGCAAGAAACTGTGCCTATAAAAATTACGATTTCTTTGTTGAACAGCCCCCGTATTTATCTGCAAACTTCTTTATCAGTCATTTGAGTATATGCCCTTCTACAGTGAATCACAAAAGTACATAAAATATTACTATTGTAAACTGTACTGTATTATTTCCTACACAAAGAGCACATATTCCTATATGATGTCGGTCCTGGTGGTCTGCTAATAACCATATTTGCCTCGTAGACCCAAGATTGGGCGTACGCCTGTGGCGGCTCAATAATAAAAACGGGCGTTAAACACCATTAAAAAGAAAAGATTCGACGTAAAAACTATAAGCAGGGAAGTAAAGCCGTAGGTTTCGTGTCTTATGTTTACGGTACGAAAGAGAACCTCAAGCCTGAAAGAAGAGGCATCTGAGCAAAACTTATCGGCCGTTTCACACCCTGAATGGAATGTGACGCTGATGACGTGAGATGTTAAAGAGCGTCCGTAAATAAACCAAATCAACCTGTATGACCTATACTCTTAAGTTTTTTTTTAATCCTTAATGAATGCCCAACAAACCTGTTCATATGTTAACAAGATCCTTTGATCTCAGTAAATTTTATTTAATATACTCGTACATAGGGAGTTGAACAGCCACTGAAAACTTTATGAAAATGGACAAAGGTAGAAAGCATTTCAGTTCTATGTGGAAGGAGCAGAAAATGCTATAATGATTGCAATAAGTCCCCCCCCTCCTTTTCCTTTCCTGATAATGTTAGCGAAGTGCGTCTACAATAATTGGGAAGAAAACTCTGATTGTGCTCAGAAGGATATCGATATTTTTTTTCTGTGAATTTTGTTTCACGAATATTGTACATAAATAAAGTAAATAATTTTAAATACACTATTGTGGATATACATTTTTCAATGCAGGATTTATATTTATTTGCGGCTATAATAATAATAATAATAATAATAATAATAATAATAATAATAATAATAATAATAATAATAATATATATATTTCAGCTATATAATAACTCGTAAAAGTAAAGAATGAATATTATTATTTTTATTCATTTTGCGTATGGTTACATTCATTTTATTAGGCGGTATATTCAAATCACATTGCCCTTGAAAGATGTTGCACTATTTGCTGGCTCCCTTTCTCTCACTTGAAAAAAGCTGGTTTAGTTTTTAATATAGGTGTATGTCTGTATTTATGAATGGAATGGAATGGAATGAAATGAATTAAATTAAATTAAATTAATTAAAGTAATGGTGTTCACCTTCATAGGGGTCGGTCCTGGTGTTTAGTGGTTTAGTGTTAACCATATTTGCTTCTGAGCAAAATTTGTCGGCCGTTTCACGCCCTGAATTGAAGAATGACCTGAGATATTTAAGAGCGGGAGGAGGAAAAAAAAAAAAAAAAAAAAAAAAAAAAAAAAAAAAAAAAAAAAAAAAAAAAAAAAAAAAACCACACACATAGGGCAAGGAAAACTCCGGAAAAAACCTTACTTTATATTCCATACACTTTCAATGTATATCTTAGATCTTTTCGTGTTGTTCCTTTTCGTGTTGTTCCTTTTGCCATGTCTTATGTCATATCTCTCGTATTTTATTGTACTAACCAGTCAAAGAGCATTCTAAATAATATTGAATTTAATGTTACCGTTGTGTTTTCTTTTATTTCACGTAAAAATTTAATGTTTTCTGATATTAATTTAATAAAAATGATTTAAGAAATGGACACATTCATTGTTTTATTGTTAAATGCCTAATTGTAGTTCCTGTTGTCATCCGCGTGAGTGTTCATGTGAAATAATGGGTTCGACCACCCCAGAATGTTATAATCATCGCTAATTTTGCTAATTAGCAACTATCATTATATAATAGGATTTGCCAAATTTCTTTTATCTCTCGTGCTTTTTGATGGAATAAATTCAATAGAAGCTGCTTCAAGAAATCTCGTCTTCTTATTAATAAGGCAAATATCTTTATATTTGCAAATGGGTATTAATTGTCTCAACTTTTTGCAGCGTCTTTTCATGATTACTAGGGAAGAAATGTAATTAGCAAGTCAGAGCGTTCCTCTCTCCAGATGTAAATATTTTAGAGAGTTTTAACGCAAAGCGACAGCCATTGACGAAGGCATTGTTAGACAGTGCTACCCTAGCAAACTTTGTGTAGTCAGCAACTCTCGTAACTTTGCGCAAGCCTGCTCGAAATCTTCTTACAATCGATGCTGGATTGGGAACTGTTGCTTGGAGATTTTATGTATTCTAGCTCCCAGCAATCTCAGGTTAAATTACGGAACAATGGAAAGGTATTTCTATGTCAGTGCTCTGAGATGTGTGTTCTCCAACCTCAGATCCAAGCAGGAGGAAATGTGAAGGATTTCTGTACCTTCCATCGCTATATATGGACAAGAAACGTGTCTCTATTTCTAGGGGTATTTTCTACCACATTTACCAGACCACATATGTAACATATTTAGAAATGATAATGATAATGAAACAGAAAATATCTTTAGCACGTTCCCAGCAGTCTGATATAGACCAAGTTTAGGGTGCTTCCCCGACATTTGCTATTTATGAGGACCGAGAAAAAACTGGGGAAAAAAAAAAAAATCCTCAGTCAGTGAGGACGATCCTCTCTGGAGTGGAACACACTCACCACGAGCACGACCTCGGCTACCCATGGCGGTAGCTGCTGCTTTACCGTGTCCTTAAGGTGTATTATGGGTTGCCTATTCCGGAAAATTTAACGGCGATTCTGGGATAGCGTGTAAATTTACTTACTGTTTTCTATAAAATGCACATTACGCCTTAAGGCCGAGATAAAGCATCAACTAACGCCACGGGAGCCGAGGTCGTTAAGGCAAGGACTCGTGAATGAGTTCGATTACCGACAGAACTGTCTTCGCTGGCAGGTTTTTTTTTCAGGTTTTTCAAAGTCCTCATAAATAGCAAAGCCGAAGAGGTACCCTAAACCTAGGCCCATATCTTACTGCTGAGAACATGCTACAGATATTGACTGTAATTTCTTAGGAAGTGGAGACCCTTAGGTTTCATTCCTTACATTACATTTTGGATTCAGCATTTGGATTATTTCAGGGGTGTTCGGAAATGATTTATACTTTGGTATTTATGCAAAATGATTCAATGTACATGGATCCTCTCAAGATACACTGAGCGATAAAAAGCGAAACACTTAATTTTTAAACATATTTTAAAATAAATATCTGTTTTTAATGAAATAAAGACACACACCCACACTTACACACACATATAATAATAATAATAATAATAATAATAATAATAATAATAATAATAATAATAATAATAATAATAATAATAATAATAATAATAATAATAATAATAATAAATAGAATTTCTTTAACAACATTTTATCATCCAGAGAAAAGATAAGGGGTATTTTAAGCGCAAATTCTACCCTATTATTGATTTTAATACAGAAAATTCTCTAAGCATAGTCAAATATCACAGTAAAGAGAACATTTTTTAAAATACGGGAAATTGCCACTTTAAATGATTCTCCAGCTGCTTGTGTAAGATAATCACGTCTGAGTAACGAGTGTTGCCATCTCTAGCCCTAATTACAGCTGCGACTCTGTCACGCATGCGCCGGATAAGATCTACGGTATCAGTTTCCATCCCGCTTGAAGTTCAGCCGAAGATCTGCCAGTAAGTCGAGTAATTGACCCTTAGTAGCCTCTCAAGCAGGCTCTATCGGGTTCAGGTCTGGACTGTGTGCTGGCCGTACCATCCCAACAACATCCAGGAACTCAGAAACACGCCCAGCAAGTGAGGACGAGCGTTATCAAGCATAAGGATAATGTCGTCTGTAACGGCTACGAAATGCACTGCATGACCAGCAAGAATCTCCTGGATATATCGATGAACTGTCAGTGACCCATTCTCGATGAACATGTTCCGTTCTTGCTTCAATGCTGACCCCTGTCCAAACAATACTGAACCTCCATTAAAAGATGTCCTTGAGGAGAAAGTGCAGGGTGCATAACGTTCTCGTGGTCTTTTCCATACTCTCTCCCTCCCATCTGGTGCCTTCAAACAGAACTTGCTCTCATCCGTGAAGAGCACCATGCTCCATTCTTCGATAGTCAGTTTTGTTGGGTGCGAGCTGCATCCGAGAGACATTGTGTTTCTCTGGTCAGGTCCTTTTGCAGGTGTAAATTTGCTTCATACAGCCATCTTCTAACCGTCCTGTCGCTGATGTTAACATACCGGAATTGCTGCAAATTATTCCTGGCCTCCATCCAAGTTGCATGCCGATCGCGAAGAAAGCTATCGTTACGACCAAAGGTGCTCCTCCTACGGCCAGAACGCTCCTGGTGTAGATACATCCTCTCTGAACCTCTGGACAGTCCTCCGTACATTGGAATGAGAAATGCCAATGACGTCAGGAACATAATGTAGACTTCGCCCATCCTCCACTACTGTCACAGCCCTTCCTGCATCTTCAGCTCTAGGAACCATTTCAAAATATTAAAACTGACTTAAGACTGATCGCTAGGCAAGCCTGAATGATTTAAATTATTACGCGGCACAACAATGTCCAGCAACAACTTCAAACATTAAAACATCGCTTTGCGGTGATTGTTGTAAAAACCTCCTTACGCTCCAAATTAACGGTAAGTTAGTCAGAATTAAAAAGAAAGTGTCAAGGAATGGACTAAAGCTTTTTAAATCCTTTGATTAACCATTAGACATGTTGTTGCTTTTCTTGTACTACTCACCAACGTCAATGCAACATACCATCTTCCTGGTAACTTCATTATGGTGTCGCGTTGTTTGGGGGTACTGTGTCACCAATCATTAACAGTTGCCTGAATTTCCTCTTTGTTGTCGAAATTTTTACTTCGCAGCGAGCCCATGTAGTCGAAAAAAGGTATAATCACACGGAGCGAGATCTGGTGAAGATGATGTGTGTGTGGCATCAGTGAAGACTTGGCTGATGTGGAGCTGCGCATTGTCATGTTGGATGAACACTTCCCCTTTCGCCGTTGCTCAATTCTGCTTCTAAGTCATGTAAGAGTATCGCTGCTGATATTTGTTTCTTGAGTCCATTTGTAATATCCCTGAACTGTTTGCCCGCAGATGGAGCAGCACGAAATGCCTTTGGTTGACAGATCTGGTGATCTTATTAAACCGTTAACAGAAGAAGAGGTGGTAGTGGAGAATGTTGGAGATATGAAATCTGCAGAATCCCGAACATCCCTGCTTTGTATCCTTTAAAGTTCCAACCCGAAGCAACGAAATTCGAATTCGTGCTCCACTTTCTTAATGCTTGAATGCTGTAGTTAACTGCTTCATCAGCACGGCGAACCTGGGGGAAAAAAAAAAAAAAAGAAAAAAAAACTTAAATCATATGATACAAAAAACGTTTATAGTTTTGGCTCACTGTGTATTCGATACAGGCGCTCTGCCTATACAACTCTCGTACCGAATATGGCTCCTGGCTTTGCAGCATTCGTGCACTTGTGAATATGGCTTGACTAGCTCGTACAGATAGCGTCGTCCTGAGTACCGACAGACGATCCTCATGCTGGGAGTCACGACTCCTTTCACGAATGGCAGCGGAGAAAGCCGAACCCAATTCCAGTCAACTAATGTAACCGGATAATTACCAGGTTGTTCATGTCTGCCTAGTGACTCAGTTGGGCAGAGCGTCGTGCTACCGACGCAAAGGTAGAGGGTTACCTTCCTCCATCAGCTAACTTTTTTTAATTCTTCATAACTTGTCTGCACTTTTCTTACTATAATAAATGTTACATTTCTTAGGGGGGGAAATTGGAAATTTTAGTTTTATTACATGTACGTTGCATTAGGTTAGGTTAGGTTTAAAATAGAAAATTGGAAAACCTCATACTGCTATAATGTGCATATAATTATTTCCCATATAATTATTTCTTTACGTTTTACATTGCTACATCACATCTCTCATTTAATTTTGCTGTATGTTGAATGTGATTTAACTATTAACATGCATCCTAAAAAACTCATTTTTTGCGTCAGTTGCTTGTTTCTGTGCGTTACGACTGTATTTGTCAAAGTTACACCTTAACTTCTCCGCATCGATGCAGTCATTCCTTCGTTTTCTCCGCTGCCCTCTCCGCTTCCCTTCGCTGCCGTTCGTGAAAAAAGGCGTAACTGATGCACCAGGACGGATCTAGTTGTATGGGTTAATATGACTTGCACTTTACCACTAAAATAGCACAACATACTCATTAACTCAGTGACAAGTACAAACATGCAATGCATGGTGTAGTTAGAAACTTTATAGAGACTGAAAGGGTAGCAGGCAAAAACCGAGGTGAAGGCGTCGTGTTCTAACTGAAGAAACTCGAGACAAATTTGCATTTCATGTAGAAAATTCGCCACTGTAATGAGTTTGTAAGTTTACATAGCAGGTAAAGTTCTAGCTTAAAGTTATTAAAACTTCAACTTTATAAAATAAAGGCTGTGCAAGGACTTTACTCTGCTAATCCTGCAAATAGGCTTCATTTTTTCTAAAGTCGTTCTTAAACTAAAACTGGAAAATGAAATGTTCTCTAAAGAAGTTTCGTTTTAACATTTATTCATTTGGTATGTTTAAGGACCCTCTTTAACAGCTTACCTTCCGAAGGAAGCCCATATAAATAAATTATTTTTACACCTGAAAATGCATCGACTCTTGCCGGTATGGTCCCACAACTTTGTGTCTACGAGGCAAATACAGTTACCAACCACTAAACTAGCAGGGCTAACTTTTTTCGCCAAGAACAGTGTTAAACTTGTGTAGCCAAATTTGTTTTATGGTTGCTATGCTCAGATGCTACGTCAAATAATGTAAAAATCACCATAGATGCCATGCTATATATTATAAAGTCTCCACCATATTGTAAATGGATAATTTTATCTCTATTGCAAAGTGATAAAAAAAACAACGATTCAGAAATGCAGTTAACACATTTTTAAAACCCCTTTACTGTTCAATGCTTTTTAAACTGTTTATACAATTTTATGATAGCTTACTTTCAGTATAACATAATTGCGATCAAATTAAGGAAATTTTCTATATGTGTTTCTCTTTTGAATGCTGATACTACTGGAGCGTGGGTTGTAAACTTGTATATTATCGTTCGTCAGTTGAAAAATTGATGATGATGATGATGATGATAATAATAATAATAATAATAATAATAATAATAATAATAATAATAATAATAATAATGTTCTTTTATGACATGGCAGTTTTACATTATTATCAGTTTGAACTTAATAGTGTTAACTCTTTGGGTATACGAGTAATTATAATTATAACACCCCTTTCTACTAACATTATGAAAATTGAGCTTGAGACTCTGAAGATCCAGGGATCAAATACCTTGGGGCCGACCATCCTGGACTTGGGCGTTTTGTTGGTTTCCCCTGGTCGCGTAGGCGAATGCTGGGTTGGATCTTTCCTTTTTACGAATTTTCCAAGCTCCCGTTTCATATCTTCTCCATACGGCGGGTCTGTTATAGGGTGGTAAGTTCCAGAGCGAGATGGGTTGACGCGGTGTGACGGTGGCTTGCACTTTGTAAAATTTTCTACTCCGGCATTTGGCATGGAAGTGAGCTATCACAGGGGATGGAACTGTATGAAAGAGGCGATCATCTGGCGTCGAGGGTGTTCTATCTGAAAACTATGCCTTCTACCTTCGTTTCTCACCGCCTGTATATTTTGCCGTGCCGGTGTCTTCCCAACCTCATCCCTTCCTTCTGGAGGTGCGTAGGCACAAACGGCCAGCCGTTGAACAATGGCTGAAGCATCGAAATATCCTCCACTGTCCCTAAAAAGCCAATGCAATCCGAACATCAAGAAAAATGTTTGAATGTTAGCCTCATTTTCTGTATGTCTCTATGATTCCACAACTGAAAAAACAAGTCGCCACATTTCCGAGCATTTTACTCATTCAGATAGTGGCATTTGCGAGCGCTTGCTACCTAATGGATGAAAGAGAATATGTAAATATATACTGGTTGATCAAATTTATTCTACTTGCTTTGTCAAAACGTTAATGCCGTTTCAGTTTACTGTCAAACTCACTTTTAATTTTTATTGCATGCAAAGACGTTACATGGAATTGTCTCATCCCTAACAGTTTGCACTTTATTAAGTAGCTAATCGGAAAAAATAATCCTAAACTATGCAAACAAAGAGAACACACAATATACACTCGCAATTTACTAGAACTCAAAATTACAATACATAGTCAGACTCGATGACACTGCCATTCTCATCGCAAATCACTGTAAATAAACGGAAAACTGAGGCGGGTGCAACTTTTCAAAAGTATTACTTCTAATGAGGCAGAATTAGAATAAAAATAAATTAATTAATGTATAGAAAAGAACACTACACAAAATTTATATAACTCTTTTTCTTTACAACCAGTAAAAAAGAAAATCGAAATTAAAAATTATGTACTTCAACTCCAAGAGTTAATTTTATTTAGACTGTGAAAGTATTGTCACATGTACAGTCGAGGGGTGCATTACTTTAGTAAATAACCAAAATTATTATGGGCACATTTAATTTTATTTTCTTGAATATTTTATACTTTTACATAGCTTGGTTGAATCAGAAAGTACTAACTTTTTAAATCCATTTGGTTTACCGCTTCCGGTGACAACTTGAAGGATTTACCACGATGCAATCGTCCACTTAGCAACAAGCATAATCTGCTGAACTTAGGTTCTTCCTAACACCTACGTACTGTTTTTTCATTTGTCACTATACAAGAATAGCTCTATAAGTTTCCGGTCTAACCATTTTCAAGGTATGATAAAGACAAAAACTATTTCACTTTTCAATACAGTTACCCTTTATTGCAATACACTTCTCACATCTTTGAATTAACATTTAACCCCTCCCCCAAATAATTTAAATTTCCTTTCTCGAAGATCGTTCTGGAGTTTTGAGAAGAGGAAATAGTAGTCACTGGGAGTTAGATCTTTGCTGTAGGGTGTTCTATCTCTTTGGAGCCACATTTCTTTACAGTTTCCTTGCAACAAGAGCTGTGTGCACATGCACGTTGTCGTGAAGAAGACGCACACCACCACTCGGCTATCCTCACATTTTATCTTTGATGGAAACACGTAATCTGTGCATAAGGCCAGCATAGTGTTCCCCATAGACTGTGGTGTTCCTCTCCTTGACCTTTACAGGCGGTGCTTCGTCAGGTTTACGCCACGCCACTCCATTGATTCTCTTTTGGACAAGGGATCATAGTAGAGGATCGTAGTTTCATCTGCTGTAACAATGTCTTCCATGGCTTCTCTCTCGTGGCCACGGAAGAGCTCCAAATATGCCTGACAACAGATGACTCGTTGCTGCTTTTGGACTGAGGAAAGAAGTCTAGGCACCCATCTTGCACTAACCTTATTCATGTTTAAATGTTCATGAATAATTCGAAGGATTCTTGTTTTAGAAAGGCCCAACCTTGTTGCTATATATGTAACTTTGAACTGCCGGTCTTGTATAATTTCTCTTTCTACAAGAGTAACATTTTCAGGAGTGAGCACCTCTAAGGGCTGACCGTGCAGCTCTTCGTCTTCGATGCTTTCTCGACCCATTAAAAGTTTGGCCCATATGGGTGGAAGATGAGGGGTGTGCTTCCTCATATACACCGTTCAATCGTTTAATTTCATTTGGAGTAAGTCCTTCTTTTGTGTAGAACTTAATAACAGCTCGGAACTCCATTTTGAACATGTCACAATCTTCTACACATAACCTTCTTTATGCAACTATATCTGAACAACTGAACACAGCGGAGCGGAAGTTACACCTGCAACTATTTACTGAACAGATAAGGTATGACACCAGATAAGGCTTTTGGGAAGGCGATAATCCTTGTCGGCGAGGCCGGAAACTTATGGACCTTCCGTCGTAATTCAAACCTAGGGCGTTGGAATACCATAACTGATGAATAGTACAACATAATGTAAGGACCCCCTAGGCAGTCGTGAAACTTATTACGAGGTAGCAGAGCCTTAAGACGCGCTTCTTCTTCACTCTTCGACCCTGCGCTGCTGCACCCTCGGCTGTCACTGATATCATCCCTAAGGTGAGCATCCTGTCGACCTCAATGACTGTTAAATCACTATGTGCTAACGTAAGCCTTCAGCAATCGAGGAGACCTTAATATGTGGACCTTATATCTCATATGCAATGAAGGAAGTAACCTCAGGTCTTAAGTGTGACAGTGTACAATGCTTTCTGTAGAGACGGACTTCACTGTACAGAGCCGCTGAATGGTCTACTACCATTAAACAGGGAGAATAGCATTCTTTAAGTGGGTGCATTATTGGGATATTTGTATTAAATTCTGATTCGCTTTCTCTCTCTATGTTGTGTATATGTAGCCGACAAGTATGGCCGTTAATTATAGTTATTAAGATTCTCGAAGTTTATGATATATTTACATCCAACTGTAGCAATAGTAAAGTTGTGCATCCTGGATTTATTCTGCCACGAGCCGAAGCTGATACCAAATCAAAAATTGCTCCAGAAAAGGAAATTGAAAGGCAGGTTTCTGCGGTAAAATTTATGACTTTTAAAAATACAGATGGTTCTTTCTATTGCACAGATATCAATTATGATAGTTACATTTTATGATCGAAACTTAAAATCAACGTAACGTAAACTTAAACGTAAAAACTGGATGCTGTGTATTTTAATAGAATCACGCAAACATAAAAATAAACGTACAATTTGAATAAATTTAGAAGCTTGCAAGGTATAAGGATTTGCGTGTACGTCTAACTTCATAAATCAGCCATCAGAATGCAGCTGTTCTGTGATAGAGCTGAAGATCAGTGACTCTGTAGACAGAATGTCATTTATGGACAAAAGATTAATTGCATTATACGAAAGCTATCCTTGCTTATATTACTCCAAGCAAATTAGTTACTCCACTTTACATTTTTTTACACTGTTTAATGTCTGTTTTTACTATTGAGACGGTGGACACTGATGGTACATGAAATGAAATGATCAATTGCGAAAAGATTTCTTTTGCTATAAAGAAGGAAGCGTTTCAGGCCTAAGTTTAGGGTACCTCCCCGGTATTTGCCATTTATGAGGACTGAGGGGAACTGGAAAAACCTCAGTCAGATTCTGGTGGGAATCGAACCCCAGGCCTTCCACTCACAAGTCTGCGCCTTAATGACCTTGACCAACCATGGCGGTCACTTTGCATGTGCATAAACGCTACCGCCGTCTATTCAGAAGCAGCCATTTTCAATTAGCAGTTGGTTGCTCTTCGCTTTTTTTTAATGGCAAATACTTATGTTGTCGTCTTCATTGTGAATGCGTACATCCTACTTAATTTACGTGTTATTTTACTATGTTTACATTTAATTTTCATTGTGAATGGGGTCTAAAGAGGACTTGAAAAAAAAAACCACAATGCCAAGTCATACTGTTAATGTTCTAGCTCAGCAGCAGTTGAAAGCTAGGCGTATACCATACAACCCACTTTTGGCGCACTGTCATTCTTATGTTTTCTCGAAGAGATTGAGTTGACTTCAAATGGTTTATCACTATTATGATTCTATTCAGTTATCTAATGAATATATCTGTAATGAGTATAGACGATTAAAGAAAATAATTTCTGTTCTTTTTATTTATAAAAATTCCCGTCTACTTATGAGAAATTTTCATACAGGCATTACTTTTCATCTTTACGGATTAAATTTTAATTTCTTTTCAGCCTTCAACTTCTTTTGAATGATGTTGAAACCCAAATTTATATTTCTTTCGTTTCATTCTAGTTAAAGAAGGTCATCATTCAAAGAGATACACAATTATTGGTACAATTTTAGCATAACACGAAGTTGAATGTGATATAAAAGAGAATGCTGGGCTAAACAAACAGGGAATTTAATCTTATTAGGAAATGTTAATTTAAATTGGAGAGGGAATTGTTAATAAATTATAGCGACTTCGGTTCTCGCAGTAATTATGTGGTTAAACAGTTCCTTCCGTTGCGGCCCGCTTATTAGTGCAATACGCCGGCCGGACGTGAACAAAGGCACTGTGCACCGCTCAGATGAACTGATGTTTTAACAAGGCGCATGCTTTTGTATAGTTTCAAGACTGCGTATCGTTATTTCCGCAAGTCTGCCGGGTTTATTAAGTTTATTTAATTATTAGAAGCATTCTTTCTGATATATTCCGGTTTAAAATTTTTCTTATTACCATCTTTTAGCTTTGAACGGCTTTTGCAACCAACGAAGCCCTGAAAATGTATTCAAGCTAATAATGACACAAATAACTATGTCTGAAATCAACCTATACGGAAAGACGGAAACTTTTAAAGCCCATTTCGATTATCGGAGTATTTGCCTTTTCCCGGTTTCATTTCATCAACAATTCCTTTATTTTTGCTTCTTGTTCCTTGAAAAAGTTATTTTTATTTAATTCTATACTAGAGTCCCACAAGAAGGTTCTGATACCATCATATTCCATTGAATCATTCTGTATATTTACATAAATAATATGCTTAAAATTAATATTGAAAAGTATTCCGTATATATACAGTTATGTACATGACACAGTTGTAATTGCAATATAGCAACCAAATCCATAAATGTAATGCAAAATCGCTAGAAACGGCAGCGTTCTGAAAACCGTCAAATTCCATTGGGTCACTAGTGATTTTTAAGAAATAAGTTCAGATTAATAAATTGTATTGTGCTACTTGTTCCTTGAATGTGTTTTTATTTAATTGTTCCTTGCAAATGTCCTCCCTCATGCATAACACATCGTTTCATGTTGGAGGACACTGCTAATCTGCTATGCTTCGGATCTCCAATATCTGGGTAAATCTTATCTTTTGAGTAACTTCTTAGTAAGGAGTCCGGTGTTGTAAAATCAGAGATCTTTGTGGCCACAGGTTCTTGGAGGTTATCCGGTCGTCAAAGAAACTTTCAACTACCGCCATGGGTTGGTTTGATGTGTGGCATGTAGCGCCATCTTGTCGAAAATATTCATGACCCAACGCTACATCATCCAGTTATTCAACAAATTTCATGAAAATCTGGCGTACTCTGCATTTTCCACAGACTGGTCAAAATAAATTGGTCCCATTATTTTCTCTGCGGATATTGCGTACCAAAACTCCACTTTAATCGTTTTTTTAATAGTGTTTAACATTCGTTTTTACTACTGAGGCAACACAGACAGTGGATACTGATGATACATGAGGGGAAAGGATTATCTTAAGGAAGGAAACGTCCCAGGCCTAAGTTTAGGGTACCTTCCGGGCATTTGCCATTTATGAGGACTGAAGAAAATCTGGAAGAAAACCTCAATGAGAAAGGTCAGTCCTGGCGGGATTCGAACCTCAGACCTCCCACTCAGGAGACCGCGCCTTAATGACCTCGATCCTTTAACGGTGTGCATAGGTGCTTCATGAGTGACACTGAATTTTAACAGCCCAATAGCGTGCTTTTTGTGAGTTAGTATAGCATCATAAATGGAACAGTGCTTCATTTGTGAACAATATGTGAGGATTTTGCATAATGAACGACGTGTTGTATTATACCTTATGCAGAAGGGAGGACATTTTCAATATTTTCTATAGAGGTTAATAATCTCCCAAAGATACTCTACATTTGAGATATAATACGTTGTGGCTAGCTAGCATTGTTCGTTTAAAAACAAATACATAAAAATAATTAGTTCTTAATGAATCATTCTATATAATAAAAGGAGGCATTGAGTTCAGAATAATGCATTTAAAATCGACAGGTATCATAATTTATTTAATTATCACTCTATTATAATTATGGCATACAAAACATAACATATGAAACTCATTTATTTATATAGGTACAATTATTGCATTCTTTAAAAAAAAAAAAAAAAAAAAAAACCCTTCGCTTGTGCATTAAACCTTACTATTGCAATAAAGTTGTCATTAAAATTTCAACATCCATAAGAGATGGATTAAATCAACCACATATTTTCCATAAAGGAATGAGAATGACTGATCTAAAATTCAACAGCATTACCAGCAGGTTTCTGAATGCTATCGAGGGAAATACCCGAAGGAAATTCATTTCGAGAAACTGGTGCTCGTGCTGGAGCAAAACGAATGTGAGACCAGAGTATCGAGGTAGGACGAACACACAGACGTGAAGGATTCTAACGGTCTCGTCAAACAATGGAATGAGAATACAAACATCATTTCCGCAGGACTATTTAAAAGACGCACGTTTTGTGGCACTTTTAATGGTCAGCAATATAAACTAATATAATTATTGAATACCCAACTAGGTAAATAAGGAAAAGTAGATCTATTTCTTTGACATTTTAAGGGGAAGACCCTGCCTAACCAGTGTTAAATTAGCTAAATTTATGTTCCTAAGGTGGCGGAACATTAATTTAAACAATTTATTTTTGCATATTTTATCAAGCACTGAAACAGAATTATTAGAATTTAAGTATTGGAACAAAAGTAATAATTTTTTATTTGAATCTCATGTTTTTAAAATGTTTATACAAAACTTCCATAATTCTCAGATTATGAATATTTTCTAAGTTTTCTTCAGTAGCTTTATTGTCATATGTAAAATATCATTGAAAATTTCAAGGCTATTGATTCAATGCTTTTTTTTTCCCACTAGAAGTACATACACGTATGAAAATATAGTTATGAGAAAATTGCTATCAAAGAAAAAAATGTTAAAAAATTCTTCGTAGCTCCAACTCGGAACATAATACAGGCCTTCATCATAGTCAAGATCTTTTCAGTGTTAATTGACAATTTCTCTCGTGAATTGTAAAAATCAGAATCGTCTAGATCAATTGGTTTAAAAGCTATGTAATTTCGAAACGGAGGGTGCCAAAATCAATTTTTTTTAATCTATGTGAATGAAATTGCACGCGCGCGCGCGCGCGCGCACACACACACACACAGCTACTTCTGAGCTACATATTACAATATAATCACACACAAATTTAGAAAAGTAGGAAATTCATTGCAACTAATTTTTTGAAAGTTGTCAAAAAGTTCAAAATTTTACTTCCTCTTAATGCTTTCAAAATGAAACTAAGAAATTTGTATTTTATTTGATTAAATGTAAAACTTATCGAGTATCAAGACTAAAAAAGGTATCAAGTAAATTTGATATCGATGCATTTCTTGTTACTTTATAATACTGGTGTGATTTTTAGAACTCTAAACTATCTAATATGACTCTTAGAGGGAACTTGTATAACGATTTAAAATAAGCAACATATCTGCATTAATTTACCACACACCTGCGACACATGGATGGCAAAATATTATCATTGGTGTAGTTAATAAACAGTTTTGCCACTATTTCAAAGTTCTTTATTTGTAGAGTTGGCAGCTCTGCGGTAATCTGTGCTCCTGTGGCAGCGGTAACGTGAAAACCTAATTAGGGGATCTAACCTTTGACTGTAAGATAACGCCGTTACAATTACAAATGTGAAAGGCTGAGTTTCCTAACGACCCGGTTACCCTCATTAGTTGAAGTTCAATTAACTGATTACCGTTGTTCACATTTTTACTCCTTCCCCTAAATACAGATAAACACATGTGCCGTGTTAAATTAACATTTTGAGCGTTCGCGCCGCTTCATAAAGGAAACATGAAATGTAATATACGCACTTGATCCGCTTTGGGCTTCATCCACACGAATGTAAAGGGATTTTAGGGCGGAAATTGTATTGCGGCCACATTTTATGATCTGGAAATTGTGAGGTAGGAAAAGAGAAAAACAAAGGCACTCTAGGTATAGCAAGAAGCTCTTCCGGACGTCTGCGCTTGAATGGGTTTGGGCTCCGGAAGAAGGGTCCGATTTCACCTCTTGTCGTTAATGAGATTTGCTTTGCTATTGTTCTTCACCCAGCCTTAAAATGTTACACTAATATCATGACTGACTCCCCTATTACAGGTTTTATAGTATTTGAGTTTTGCGGCGAAGTAAAATGTATTGAAAGGATGAATATGAATTATAATTTAAAAGAAAACTTTACTTATTGTACATGATGTTACCGGCACTTGCGTACGGCCTGAGCAACTGGTTTCTCCCAGTATGCATTTGCGTTCTGCCGGCTAAAACGAGGACGTTCTAAAATTTCTGGTAGTCACCTTGTAAATCAACATATTTAGTCCAATTTTACAACTTTTTAATACCCTCAGTAAAGCAGATTTATCCAACTGTGAAACATAAGCGTCTGTCTCGGCTTCAACCTCGTCATTTGACGTGCATCTTCGTCCACCCAGCCATTTCTTCAGGTTAGGGAACAAAAAGTAATCACTGGGAATCAAATGGTGTATGTGGAAAGGTTTGGAAACAAAGGCCAAGCATTTTGCTGTACCAATGCCGGACGTGTATGAAGGCGCATTATCGTGATGAAAGAGCACTTGCTTTTTCGCAACATGTGAACGTTTAGCCTGAGTAGCAGCCTTCATTTGGTCCAGTAGTGGAGCATAATACTCTCCGGTGATGGTTCTGCCCTTCTGGGGGTAGTCTACGACCACCACGTTATGACAATCACAGAAGACCATAGCCATGACTTTTCTTCCAAATGCGACGTTTTTGCTTTCTTTGCTGCACTTTCACCTGTTGCCACCCACCGTTTGGACTGTGCCATCGTCTTTGACGTGTAGTGATGAAGCCATGTTTCATCTACTGTTATGAAACGTGGAAAAACTCACTGGAATTGAGCTTAAACAAATCTAAAGAAGCCAGCATGTTCATTCGAATGTTTTTTTTTTGGGCCCATTTTAACAAACGCAGAACCTTCAAGCGCAAAGCTTTCTCATACCCAAAACTTAATTTAAAATGTGCCTATCGAGGTTTTTGCAGAGTCAGCAAACTCGCGTAGTTTAATTTGGCGATCATTGAGTACTGCTTTGTGCTTTTATGTCACATTCTCGTCAGAGTTCGCAGTTTTGTGACGCCCTGAGCGCTCATCATGTTCAATGGATGTACAATCACGTTTAAATTTAGCAGTTCATTTTTCAACCTTCTAAAACGAAGAGAAAGAACTCTTTAATGTGAAATCTGACCTCTTTTGTATTTCTGTTCAAAAAAGTTTTTTTTATCGTCAGTTTGATTCATTTTGCAAAAAACGTTAACACTTGTTTGTTTGCATGATCGTCACAAACAAGTGACTACTTTTAAGCATATGAAACTTTACAGCGCGCCTCTAAAGGATGATACTTAACAATAACAGTAATTTAGTCATCTTCAGGATATCTCTAGGTTAGGTCGAGAACTTTTAGAACACTGTCCTATTTATGACAAGTAATATCACCAGAGGGTCTGAGATTACCGATAAATTCACGAACATAGTCAATCTGGAAAGTACATACCCTCAAGTGATATCTAGTTAGGACCATTTCACTATTAAAATAAGAATTTAAATATAATTCCCGTAAACTTGGCTTACAAAATTGTAATATTTGTACAGCCTTTTCAAGCAATCTTGCAACAGAATAATACCGACTGTCACTAATGTTAATAGAGAGGAGCATAATACGGGTTTAGGACTATTTCATGAATAGAATAAGAATAAAGGTAATACATATCTGAAATATGCGCACAGGGTATTAACACTTATATAAAATGTTATACTTATGAGTATCTATTCTATTCGGGAATCGTGAGACTGAAATGGACAAAAGCCGGCTATTACAATCGCTACCGTTCCATTTTCTAATACCAACCGAGAGAGAGAAGGAAAGAGAGAGAGAGAGAGAGAGAGAGAGAGAGAGAGAGAGAGAGAGAGAAGATAACATGCAGCATCTCTATTTTTCTTTGTATTCTATAGTTTGAAATTCCTGATAAGATCAAATTGCACATTTGACGCATTACCAAAATTCTTTGAAGAACCCTCCATTTTGCGTTATGATTGTCGATTGTCCATGCTTTTGTTGCACTACCTCTAGCAAAAGTGGTCAGTGATGCGTGTTCAGAATGAATGAATGAAGGAATGAAGGTGTTTAACGCCCGTTTTTGCTACAGAGGCACCACAGGCGATGGATACTGATGATATATGAGATATGAGATGATATATTGGGAAATGATTTATTTTTAAAGAAAGGAATCGTTCCAGGCCTAAGTTTAGGGTACCTCCCAGGCATTTGCCATTTATGAGGACTGAGGAAAAGCAGGAAAAAACCTCAGTCAGGGAGGACGGTCCTGGCGGTATTCGAACCCAGACCTCCCGCTCACGATCCGTACCTTAACGACCTCGGCCACTCGTGGCGGTATGCGTGTTCAGGAATTATATAGTGGAGGTATAGAGTTGGCTACACTGACCACAAGACAAATGCTTGCCGCGTGATAAACGGATTTGATACTATTTTTGTCGATAATATCACTCTGTAATCCGGCTGTGATTGGTCCAAATTATTTTGTTTCGTTTCATTGGGCGATTTTAAGACGACCTGTCGGTCCTGGTGGTGTAGTGGTTACCATACTTGCCTCCTAAACCCAAGATCGCGGGTTCGAACCCGGCCAGGACCGATGGAATTTTTTCGGGGCGTAAAACTCCTAAGTATGGGCTTCCTTCGGAAGGGAAGTAAAGCCGTGGGTCCCGTATCGTACATTTACGGGATGAAAAAGAACCTCAAGCCTGAAAGAGAGGCCTCTGAGCAAAATTTATCGGCCGTTTCACGCCCTAAGTTGAATGGGACGCTGATGACCTGAGCTGTTAAAGAGCGTCCATAAATAAATCATTCCAAAAAAAAAAAAAAAAAAGACGACGTCACATGAGTAAAATAGTGAACGAGCTTTATCATTTGCTATTCTGTACAACACAAGTTTCCAGGTTTTTCACATGTTACTGACCTAATGAGTTTCTTAAGCGCATAAACACACTGTTCTGTGTTTTCTGCAAAGCAGACAGGTAACACAAGTGTAACAGAAATAATGCTATCGTTAAGTTCTTGAGATATCTAACAGTGGACCAAGTTCGAGGGTTACTCGACAAAAAAACATTCGTACATAACATGTATTAGGGATTTTGTTCAAACAGAGTTAGCTAGAAGTAAACAAGAGGTCATATACATAGCTGATGATTGTATAGACATAATGCAAAACTCACCCAGTAATAGAACAAATATGATAAAGGTTTTTAAGACATTTTTTTCTAAAGTTAAGACACCTCTTCCTGATACTCAAAAGTAATAAAAATGGAACGTGATATGTTACGGAATAAATTGAATATTAAAAGAGTGAGTAAAAGATCAACTAGATTGGTAACAGAAATATCCCTAATGTAAGGAAAGCCAAATTTGATGAAACTGACTTGGATAGAGCTGACACAAATTAAATTCCCCTAAAAGCCGCAACAAAATATATTTCGTCAAGTTTGCCTGAAAAGCCACCGCTTTTCAAACAGTAAAGGCGAGGTTCCTAATGCTGAGGATTCAGGAAGTGATTTTGGGAATGTCTAAAGGAAGGAAAAGGATGTTTGTTTCTCGTATGATATTGATGAGAAACTAGAGACTAAGTTTATTCAAAGCGGATAATTTTTTTTAATTCCAAACATTTTTACAAATAAAATGACCATATTCCTCATCGAAATAAAAGGATTAATATCTGGAAAAATGTTATGGACTAAATTCATTAGCAATATGTATTTATTCCAGGCAAAATACTTGAACTTGTCGGTTTATTTATTTATTTTTTATTACATTTGCCAACGTTTATAATGAAGCAAATTTTTATAACGGGGAGAAAAAAATTAAACGCTTTTCCAAATTGTCATTTTCAACAAATTCAAGATCTATTAAACTGGATTTGTGTATTTATTGAAAGTTATATATTGCGCATCTCCGGTAAATCCTGTCGCCAACCCTGAGCCTCAATATGTCTTATTGCTGAAAAAAGCCAGCGCGTGTTTATTCTTGCGAAGGATTCGCTCCATTGTCGAGGCAGGGTTTCAAGTTCATGTCTAAATCTATTGGAACGTAAAGACGCGCAGCTTATCCATTCAGCCAGAACTGGATCGTAACGAGGGGTTCTAGAAGGCTGTGGAATAGGAAGACGGTTGGCACTTCCGGATGAATGCTTCCCAGTGTTAACAAATAAGATGATCCAGATCGACTTGACTTTCCACAAGATCTCTTTCCTTTCAAATCCCTCCCTAACCCGGAGACTTTGCATATCGGCTGCCATGTTTAGCATCTGACGTCACTTGTCATTTGATATAACCCCCAGACAGCACTAAGAACTTTGTTGAAATTTACGTATATCATACGATTAAAATAAGTTATTTCCTAGAGAGAGAAAAAATACATTACTTGGGAACTACACACACACACACACACACACACACACACACACACACACACACACACACACACACACACACACACACACACACACACACACACACACACACACACACACACACACACACACACACACACACACACACACACACACACACACACACACACACACACACACACACACACACACACACACACACACACACACACACACACACACACACACACACACACACACACACACACACACACACACACACACACACACACACACACACACACACACACACACACACACACACACACACACACACACACACACACACACACACACACACACACACACACACACACACACACACACACACACACACACACACACACACACACACACACACACACACACACACACACACACACACACACACACACACACACACACACACACACACACACACACACACACACACACACACACACACACACACACACACACACACACACACACACACACACACACACACACACACACACACACACACACACACACACACACACACACACACACACACACACACACACACACACACACACACACACACACACACACACACACACACACACACACACACACACACACACACACACACACACACACACACACACACACACACACACACACACACACACACACACACACACACACACACACACACACACACACACACACACACACACACACACACACACACACATAGTCTATATAGGTCTAAATTGCGTACTTTGAACATGTTAATATGATATTTTTTTAAAAAATATTCCATTGTAAATTGTGAATTTATAAGTGTAATTGGCAGGAGAAATTTTGTATTTACGGACAAATGTAAGCGTTTTCGTTTTTCCGAGATCTGCTAACTTTTGCAGGTGTTTATTATTATTATTATTATTATTATTATTATTATTATTATTATTATTATTATTATTACCGTTTGTGTCACCCAAATGTATTTATATTTTTTTTCATAACAGATGCAGGTGTAGTGTGGAATACAGAAAACTGTTCTATGGATTGAAAAATTATTAACCGTCTTTAAATAATATACGTACTCTAAATCAATGGTCTCTGACGGGCCGGCCAAGCATGGGTCAAGCTTCCTCGCCAGCGTTTCCTCCTCTTAGCTTTGGAGTATCGGAGGAAAATGATTTTGCTTTGTGTATTTCAGTGTTATTTCACTAACCACTAACTGGTATATTTTATTTCGTTACACATGTACATTGTGCAGTTATTCCGACTATTCAAGTGCAATATGGTGCTTTCTGACATCAGTTATTAAGTCCAGACATGAATATACATAGATCGACCGACCCTGCTTAAGATGCATACGTATTTAATGATAACCAGTGTACCCGTGTTATTCGGCTATCTTCCTGTAGATCACACGAGGCTTTTTCTGTTCTCCGCTGATTACTGTTCTCGCCGCTGTTTAATTTCTATGTTTGAAGGACCCGACCTTGAGATCCCCGTTCTAAACTGTAACATACAACAAAGAGGTGAAATTGTTGGTTTTGTATGATATTAATAAGGCATCCTTTCACTTAGAAAAATATATTATATTCATAAAATATATAAAAAAAAAACAACGATAATAATAGATTGTGTCTTACCTTATAGTAGGAACACTACAAATTATTTATTACACGTGTATCATTTAAACAGCAATTATCACATCCTGGTTGTTGCAAAATTTAGCGATCTTCAGAAAAGATCTAAGTGTACAGAAATTATATTATTGACCCATCAAATAGTAGAAGAGAGTTTTATTTTTTCTTTTCGTTACTTTTGCCTATTTCTGATATTTATAATAATTTCTTTATTTTTTAATTTTTTAAAAAAATATGTTAATGTACCATTTTCTAAATTTTACAGGATAAGCAAAAACTACTAATCTCTGTTAGCATTTATCTTATTACACCAAAAATCGTTATGAAGGCATTTTATTTAGTAAAACAAACTAGGGAAAAAATTAATAACAATAAGAAGATTCTATGTATCTTATGACGGATTATGTTTTTTTTTTTTGATTAGGTTTATTTACGGATGCTCTTTAACATCTCAGGTCATCAGCGTCCCATTCAATTCAGGGCGTGAAACGGCGTACAAATTTTGCTCAGGGCCTCTTTTTTCAGGCTTGAGGTTCATTATCGTGCCGTAAATGTACAACACGGGACCCACGGCTTTACTTCTCTTCCGAAGGAAGCCACACTTAGGATTTTTACGCCCGAATAAGTTCATCGGTCCTGGCAGGGATCGAACCCGCAATCTTGGGTTTAGAAGGCTAGTATGGTAACCACTACACCACCAGGACCGACCCTTATGATGGAATAATCGGTTACAAGTACCATTCAAACTTTTGTTACATTTTATTTCAGATTTTAGAGCACAATAATCACAAAAATAACATTAATAATTTAACTAGAACTTACATTATGTTATTAAGAGCAAAAGTACAAAAATGTATTACGAAAGGTGTACAAGAGTACCAACTAATCTTCCAATTTTCTCCTTAAAACTAACAGAAAGAGTTTAGTTTTTAATTCTTACACAGGGGTTGAAATTGATGTCTCATAACATTCTCTGTGCTCTTCTGGAAGGAATGTTTTTTTTTTTTTCAACCGATAAACGGTTAACAAACGAAGCACCGGTTGCTGTATATCAACCACTGATTTTCCTCTCTTTAAAACTTCAAAAACTGTCCACCTTTCTAATTGTGATTAAGTTCTTTTAACAGCTATTTGAGATGAATGAGATCGAGTTATTTTAAGCATTTTGAAATGTTGCACTTATTTAATGTTAACAGTGAATCAGCAACATTCTTAAAATCAAAGAAATCACTTGATTCCATTAGAACTACATGAAAAAGATTTATAGCTTTAGCTTAATCTACAATCCTATGAAAATATTGCGGAATGAAGGCCTTACTTACCCTTCTTTTATGATATAACGGCGAAATCTCTATCGCAACTGATAAAACTATGGTCATTTACTAAATTTCTTTTAAAAACTAATATTATTACTGCGCTATCTGTTAATAAATATTAAACTACTTCATACGTGTATAGTCATTTACAACACGATTAGGAATATGCCTCTGGGTACATAGGACATTCTTTAGAAATAAAACGATTAAATTTGAAAATTGCACTTAGACCGTTTCCTCTTCACTTGCTGAATGATGTTTTAGGACGAATTTAATTTTATAAAGGAAATGCTGTAAGGTCGGCAATTTGCTCACAACTTCTAGAAATATCTTTATAAAATTTGAAGTCAGCTATAGTAGTCTTTGCTTTAATATTGGCGAGATATTCGTTCATAAGTAGCATATCTTAGCTTGCGTTATTGACTTTCATAAGGGTTGCTCAATAAAGACTGATCACTTACCTTTACTCGTAATCATAATTTTGATGATCTCTCTAAAGGTAGTCCCTGTCCCAGCGTTTCTGCTAGTGTTCAAAGACGTGCTAGAAAGCGTTTTTGACAGCTTCTTCAGAATTCCCTCCACAGCCTTCACCATTGCTTCTGATGATGGCAAATGCCTCCAACGAAGGTGTTTCTTGATTTGAGGAAAAATAAAAATTCATACTTAGCCACATCTGGGCTATAGAGAGGTTGAGACAATCGTGATATATTTAGCAACAACATTTGCGATGAGCTCCTTGCATTACCGTAATGTAGCATCAGTTTGTTGCACCGCCTTTTGCGTCTGATTTGGCCTAGCAGACTTTTCAGAACATCTCTGTAGTATTGCCCAGTTACAGTTTTGTTTGTGTGAGTATGACATGCTGGTAAGCCATTCCTTGAAAAATGAGATATCGTTCCTTGCAGAAGCAACTACCTTTGGTGTTCATATTGGAGATTTCCAACATTTCCTTCGGAAATCAGCAGTCTTGGAACCCACCATGCACAAACACGTCTCGTGCGCAGTTTTTTTTTACTTGCAAAAGTGTATGTGGAACTCGAGGAAATTTTCAGAATTTCTGAAAATGTTCTTAATGTTATTCGACGATCTTATTTGACAATGACAGCAGCGGTGTTAAATGTTTTCCTCCGTTCGAGCACACACTGGAGTCCGGGTCTGCCTTCCTTTGTAACTGATTGCCTCCCTTCTTTAAATGTTTTAAAGCATCTTCGAGATATGCTATCGGAAGAACATATTCTCCTCCTGTAACATTGCATAGCATTGCATACTGAGGATTGCATTATCAACAGCATTAAGAAAACTGAAACATCTGAGCAACTTATTATTTTCAAACATGAGTTCAGAATTTACGGTAAGAAATATTATTTTCATTTTTCCAACGCAAATTGTACTAGGGGAATCAATGTGCTACAGTAAGGTCATGTATCTCAGGAAACTAAAGGGCCAACATAATGACCTAATTTTTCCCTTTAGTAAATGAACAACTCAACTTTATGAGGAATCCATAAGCAAGGACAGAACTTGCTTTCAGTGCATCCCAGCCTGTGGTATATTCCAACAAAGAACAGGCTGACACACAGTTACCTTAAACCAGCTAAACTACACCGATTGCATCTGTAATAAAGGTATAACGAGGTTCGAATCCGGTGTAACTAGATCTCCCACATGGACGCGTTTTGCAATGAAATCCCATGCGTGTGTCGAATACACGCGCAAAGCTTCGTATTAACCAGTCATCTGGTTGTAGAATCTCTCGCTAATGCTACTATCAGTAAACACCGTAATATATTGCCCTTCGATTTTGGATCACGTCGAAACGTCAACAAGACTGCAAACAAATGGCTCCCATCTGCGGGTACATAAGTTTAACTATCGAAACTCTACATTAACACACAACTGCCATGTTTGATTGTTTCTGATTGCTGTTTCCGTCCTCTTGAACATGTACACGCATGAAAAGTTTGGTCGAAGAGTAGTTCATGATTAAATATAATTATATTTTGTTGTTGCAATAATGCTTGGAAGACAATATTCAAATCCTTTTGTATATGTTTATACAGATAGCATATTATGCAAAGATAATATTTAGGTGGATCAAACATAAACAAGCCTTTTGCTACAAACAATTTATTAATGAAAGTTAATTGAAATTAACATCTTTCTTATATCTTTCTTATTTTTCCACATAGCTCTCCATCTTATCGGTGCATTTGTTCCAACGGATAGGCAATTTTAATACCACTTTCATAGAGGACGGTGTGGACCAGTTGTGCAGGAAGTCTTTACCTCCTCGTTGGCTGTGAGGCGCTGTCCACCAAGAGCTTCTTTGAGCGGATCGAACATAAAAAAGTGGCATGGTGAGAGACCCGGACTGTAGGGTGGGTGTGGAAGGGCAGTCCAATACATATCAACCAATTTTTGTGTAGCTGCTGCGGTGTGTGGTTTGGCATTGTCTTGCAGAACCAACACGTTGCTGATTGGGCTACTGCTCCTTTTTTACCGGAAGGTGACTCGACTTGAGTAGTAGGCAGCATTAATGACCTGTAGTTCTTTGACGGAAATCGTTCAGCAGAACACCTTTAAAGTCCTAGAGCATCATGACCAAACCTTCCCTACATACAAGCATTAGAGAAAGCTATCACCACTTCTGCTCCATTCCATATTGGTCCTCTTTGATTGGAGGGGGGGGGGGGAGGAGTGTAATGGTGCACCCATGTCTCATCACACGCGATAATTTTGCCTCCCCCCCCAAAAAAAAAAACATCACATACGCGAGAATCCTACGGGAAATTTGAATTCGCACAGTTTTCTTTTCAGCTGTGAGCAACCCCGGAACCCAACGAGATGACACTTTTCGCATTCTCAACTCCCTCCCATAACTTACGAGAAGTTCCAGAGATATTGCAAGCACTGTGATGTGACAATTCTCTTCAATGAAATCACGAACAGCTTGGATGTTCTGCGGCGTGAAAGGGTCATGTTTCCAATATGTTCACGTCCTTCCTTACACTTGCGGCACCAACGTTTCACTCGGGCCCATGAAAGGGTTCTTTCCTCAAACTGTGGGAAAAGCCAAGGATAATTTTCACACGCATTATCATTCTCGTTGACGAACAATTTTGTTATCACACGTTGCGCAACAGCGGGTTGCGCCTCTCTCTCGCTCTTCACACAAACGGAATAAAACACTTGACGGTACCGGCAGACCACACTCTTGAGCGGCAAGGCTGCAATCCCGAGCGAAAGCGGAGAGAGCCGAACTCCTCAGTCCTGATCGGGAGGAAGAATAGTAGAGATGCACTGTTCTCTGTTACTTTTCCTTGCTTGCATTGTGAAGGCTAATTGTACTTACGAAAGGAAAGCTCACCAGCAAAATGAATGACGCTCGTCGTAGGCACAAAGCAAGCTTGGAAATAAACATTAATATTTTTTATTTTTCTCAACCAAACTCGGTAGATAGCTATCAATTAATGAACGATTAATTGAGTTTGTTAAACAGCAAAATTGGAATATTACGGCGGGGGTTAATCTAAAGCGAAAAATAAAACAAAATAAAATAAATAAAAAATTTAAAAAAGTGAAAAATCGCTCTTGCGGCAGCAATTTTTATTTTATCTCAATCCTCTGGTTTGAATGGGATGTATGGTGTAATATTATAAAAATTCCTCTTAGATTTTGTCTAGTTTCAATGGGAATTTATGTAATCCTACTGAAAAATATTTTAATATTTAGCATAATACAGAATCCAACATAACAACGCACTTTCCTTAATTCCGTATTTGCGCTGCTTTATATCAGAATTGTGCCATTTATGGATACTAACAGAAATTTAAAAATCGCAACATATACCGCCATTAAGACAGCAGTATGAACGGAATCCTTGGTGTCCGGCTACATATGTAGCCCAACTTTTTTTATTGTGTGTGAGAATAATCTTATGCGTTCAAATTGTTCTTTCCACATCAAAAAGTGAGAGGACAAAACTTAAAATTTGGTAATTAGCATTAACGTCCATGTCACTTCATATCCCCAATTTTCCTCATTCAGACTATCACTATTTGCAAAAATATTCGTTAAGGGACACTGGGAGTGAATTTTCAAAGTTGCACATTTTTGTAAGGATCTTTCTGAAACTTTAACTATGATTGCATTGCTGTTAAGTTAATATGTATAGCAAATTTCATTCAGCTTTGGTAAATATTTTGTGAGCTATAAATCATTTCATACATTTTATTACGTAAATATCAAAATGTTCCAAGCGGCTCATGAGTTGAGAAAATTGGTTGATATTTTTGGAATTAGAGCTTTGATTCACCCTCAAAAATTGTATAGAAAGATATTTTAAATAAATTTGATTAGGGAATTCTGGAAATTTATTAAATGTATAAGAAATTTTAATCTTTAAAATTAATAATATTTTATAGAAACTTATTTTTGAAATTATTTATTGGTTTTTTGTCCTATAGAATGTTACAATGGATACTGCTGCACATTTAGGTAAATTTTAATTGAATTTAAATATAAACTGTGACACGTCGGACATTTTGAATGTTTGAAAATGAAATTTGAGAAAAACGCTGTTTTATATAAAAATTTGGTGGGTGTGATATAAGCGGAGCTCTTTAAATGACTGTAGTGCCTGAAGGGAGGGAAGAAATGCAAACATTGTCTCTCTGTGGACGTTCAAAGGTTCAAGGAACCATTAGCAGAAAAACAATAGAACAAAAAATATTTTTGATCGATTTTGGCCAAAAACCCACTGCCAGTGTCCCTTAAATGGAAAATTTAGGGACTATGGAAGACTTCCAATCGAAAAGACTATTGTAAAAATGAGTAAACAATTTACATTATAATCATCATTTTGGGTGAAAACTCCTGGAAAGAATACCGCAAAGTAGACCACCTTACCTGGTTTTGCTATATGTGCCCCGCCAAAGATGGAACAATAATTCTTAATTCATGAAGTAGTGATGACGATAGTTATAGAATGAGGGTTGCTCTTTTAATCAACATTCAAGTTTAAAAGAACTGATAAGAAATGTTTTTAGTGTTGCTAGCACTGATACCACTGATGCATTGGAACTAGAATATACCGCCACGGGTGGCTGAGGTCGATAAGGCACGGCCTTGTGAGCGGGATGTCTGGGGTTCGATTCCCGTGCCGGAGAAGTACCCAAACTTAGGCCTGGAACGTTTCCTTGCTTTAAAAAAATACTCCTTTGCCAGTTTATCATTTCATCTCATGTATCACCAATGTCCACCACTCCTGTGGTGTCTCAGTAGTAAAAAAGGATATTAAATATCATTAAAAACTGGCATATGTAAATACTTTCTATCAAATTTCTTTCTTGTACGCAGTATCCAGGACTTTCTGAGATAATAGGTAATTAAATTTTTTATTTTACAGTGTTTACAATTTATTGTTACATTAAATACATTAATGTACTTCTTTGCTTAATTTATTTTTGGACCAAAGCTTGTCTGTGGTGATGCTATGATTTGATATTACAGCTGCATGATTTTGATATTCCTAAGGCTCTGAACTCAAAACGAAAGTCAATCACAGCTAGTGTTAGGTCTATATATATGCCTACCACCTTTTTCAAGAAAGTCTTTTTCAGTGAAACAGTAACAGGGAACTTTGAAGTACTTCCAAAGTGTTTGATAAATGCGTTTCTTTTTCCAGCTGTTTTTATCTACATTTATGCAAGAGAATGGCATGACAGAATGTCTGTTGCTTCATCACTCTGCAGGAAATAGATAGGGAAAATTTACGATTTTGTATCAGTTGCTTCTTAAAAGTATAAATTTTCATTATATAGTAATGTGGAATTTTGGCCAACAAAATTGACGAATGCTGTTTACAAGAACCAGATCGTGATAGCCAATATGCAAGGATTGCCAAAGTATTCGCCGATTATGGTTTTTGTTATTTGTCAAGCTTCCACTACGTTTATGATGAATGTCAGTGTAATCCAGTTAATCGAGTATTAATGAGTAAGCATCACATATTAAAACGTCTTTCTTTGTAAGATAATCTTTCAGACGACCTGTTTCCAGAAAATAAAACTTTTAAGTTTACAGTAAGCTTTTCTGTAGTTGCAAGCTACGGTTTACAGATAGTATATTGTAATATACATGTATTGTGCATCCGAGTGTGATTACTTGCAACCCGGGGTTTACTGAGGGCTGCATTTCACGCGAGGATCGCAATGAGCATTTCAACAAGTATGTTACATGCTATTTTTTTTTATACATATCGTAATGTAACTTAATTTTATTTTATTTTAATTTGGAAAGTTAAAAATGACGAGAACTAGAAATATCGAATCGATTAGTATTTGTTCATATGTTTGTATTGTTACTTATTGTTGATTTTATTTTAGTAACTCGATCATATGAAGGTTAATATAAAATTATAATGGACTTTGACGAAAGTGATAGAGCTTTTGAAGGAACTGCACCCGAGGTGTTGAAGCGGCGACTAATATAAGGAATGATCTGAGAAGTGTAAAAAACTTCATGAGCGAGAACATTCATAACTTGGTGTAAAAAGAAAAATGTCAGGACAATTAGTAAGAACGTACGAGGGCCATCCAGAAAGTAAGTCCTAATCGCGCCTGGAGATGGAACCACTTGTCGGATAGAAATGCGCATGCGCACGAGTAGAGAGGAAGTATGTGGGAATAATGCAGTAAAGTTTCAGCCTTGTGACGGCCGTGGTTACCGCGCTGTGCTAGGAGAAAATGGGTGCTCTGATATTGTCTCCCGCCAACTGCGAAGTTTATGCAGTCATCCGAGGTTTGCACGCTCAAAAGCAAAGTCCGGTAGAGATCCATCGCCAATTGTGTCAAGTGTATGGACACGACATTATGGTAAGACCATGGTGCAGGCAGTTCACTGAAGGACGAACCAATATTCACGACGACGACCGTAATAGCCGACCGTCCCTAGTGACGGCAGAAGTGTTGGAAAGTGTGCGGTAAGCAATTGAGCAGAACCGGCGCTTCACAATTTCAGAACTCTCTTGTCAATTCCCCAGATGTCTCGCTCCCTTGTGCACGAAATTGTCTTCCGGAAGCTTGACACAATTGGCGATGGATCTCTACCGGACTTTGCTTTTGAGCGTGCAAACCTCGGATGACTGCACGAACTTCGCAGTTGGCGGGAGACAATATCAGAGCACCCATTTTCTCCTAACACAGTGCGCTAACCACGGCCGTCACAAGGCTGAAATTTTACTGCATTATTACCACATACTTCCTCTCTATTCCTGCGCATGCGCATTCCTATCCGACTAGCGGTGCCATCTCTAGGCGCGATTGGGACTTACTTTCTGGATGCACATGTTGACGTATTATCTGAGAAATCGAAAATAATGAAATCTGTTTTTTTTATTGCGTGTTAAAGTCTTCGCTATATCTGAGTCATAGTGTTGATATATCGAAGTTTGGACGTTTCATCGCCTTCTTGAAAAGAAAATCTGTTGGATATGTAGCAAAAAAGTGCAGTGTTTTCACAAGAGAGGACATAAGTAAATATTTGGTGGAAGCTCCAGATGCAGAATATTTAGATACAAAGGTTGGTATAATAATGGGCGTCCCAGAGATGAACTTGTAAAGATGAACTTGACGATATAGAAGATAAAGAAAATATACTCAACGTATTAGTTCCGAAGACAAAACACACCAGTGAGAAGGTTAACTGCTGTGGATGGAAAGGAAAAGTGGGTGAGTGTTTACAGAAAGTTTGTCTCTCTGTGCGAAACATGTTGGACACGATCGTTTATTTGCGAATTACAGAAGTGGAAAGTGTTCATTGCAGCAAGCTGGTATTAATACAGCAGGAGTGTTTGGAAAGAAAGCGACAGAATTTTTGAAACTAGACAACCGCTCTAGTTATACTGAACATTGTTTTCGGAGGACACCAGCTTGTGGATGCTGGAGGAGATGTACTGAAATTAAAGAAACTGGTGGTTGGAGATCATCGGCGGTTACAGAGAGATATGTGTACGATTCCTTCAGTAGTAAAGTCGAAATCTGCACTTGAATTATTGGAAAGTGTGGGTCACCTGATGAAGACAGCATTAATGACGGCGCTTTTGCAGCAGTGAGGGAATGTCAGGAACCTATGAAAGGTTGTGCACCCCAGCTAAGATGAATGTTGTTGTTTCAGGTCCTACTATGTTAATAATGTACCTCGTGCATTGCTTGAATAATTACGTACATTTATTCTATTAAATTGTGTGATATAGTCAGGCTACTACGTTCAGTTGTAATTTACAAAGTAGTGTCGCAAAGAGATGGTGCAAAGTTACTACTTGGATTAATCTTCAATTGTTTTATTCCAGTGTCGCTAGACTGCTACTTTTAGTTATAAAATTAGGTTATATTATGATACGATAGTGTAAAAAGAATTTCTACTGTTAGTGACTATTAATTTTATTGTAATATAGGTTTTGGTTTCCACTCAAAATCATGGCCATTCGAAGTTATCAATGTATCATTAATGGATAAACTATAATAAATTTATATCAATGTGCAAGATAAATGATATACAATTCAGATCTCGACTATGGTACAATATGTAAAATAAAACGCCTCATTCAGTGGCGTACGTGTAATTTTATGCTTATTATAGTCAGCAAAGCAACACATACGCTGTTTAAAAAGTCCGGGAAATATACAAGAAGTGGGCAAAATGTCATTAAATGGCATCATTCTTGTAACAATCCGTGATAAAGTTCATGGCAATAGCGTATTCGAAAGGACCTATCAATGCAGTGTTTGGTAATGTTCAATCGCAATCAGTTAGGAGCTTTGCTATGATTCGTGACTGTGGGCGAAACTGTGATCTATGCGCCGTGTGGATAAAAAAGTTCTAAAATTTAAGAAAGGGAAAAAGACAGCCAAGAATGGTACACAGCATTAGATTAACATGTCGTCACACATAACGACAATCTCAATGGCAAAGTTAATAAGTCCGTCACGCAGGATCTGTGTAAACTAAGCGAATTCCACAGCAAGTTGAACAACTTTAAATATGAACATAAAATCCAAATTATGGCCTTATTAATTCATAAAATGAAATAAATGGCATTACTGTGTGGCATGAAAGAAATTTGTTGTCTTAAGTATACATATATTCGCTCATATGAGGATTCTTTTGTATTTTAAAACCAAATGGGGTAAATATTTGCCTTAGAATATCTTAAAGCTGCTGCGCAAACAAGTAAATAGCAATTTTCAATGCGTTATCATCAATATTTTCAAGATTTAGTTCTATAAAATCTCTAAAATTTTGAATTAATAATATAACGGCACGCCACTGTACTACGGTTAATGATTTCTCGTGTTATACAACTTAATTTAGAGTAGCTATTCACCTGCCTATGTGATGCAAAGGAAAGGCGATAAATCGTGGTTTCGAAATTGCATATTCGCGTCCTACGGAGTGTAATGAAGTTTGTCATAAATTATGTAAAAAAATAAAAATAGAAAAGGAATCGAAGAGATAACACAACAAAAAAAAATGAAAAAGGCAGGGAACAGATTTTCTATCTTAAGTTGCTTATCTTGTATAGGCACAGTGACGTTATTTGAGTTACGGATCGGCAGAGCGCTCGCGACCAGTCGTCTTTGTAATGCATGTGCATGTAGTAGCTTCTAGTTAATTCTAGCGATGATTTGTTAGGGAGTAGCTGTAAGTTCTCATGTTATTCTGTGCTTTCACTGTGTTCTTCTCTAGTTAGGCCAATACATAGATGTAGTCTTGGAGAACGGTTTTTTATGTACGATAAGAAAATATCCTGACAATCGTGTTCCAGGTAAAGAAACTGTATGACAACTTATTAAAAAGTTAATAGAGACAGGATCTTTCAATGTCAATAACCGCGTTCTTACGGGAAAAAAAAAAAAAAAAAAAAAAAAAAAAGCGAACGAATGCGGTTTCCTACGTAAATACAGGCAATGTATTGCTGCAGAGGGCATCATTTTCAACAAATTTTATAACACAGCTTGGTGGTTATTATCATCATCAATTTTAAATGCAGTGTAATTTTAGGCTTTCATTAAACTTATAAGTACTAAAATGAAGATCTAAATTTAAGTGCGGTCACATCTTTTTCCGGTTACGACGGCTGCATTTCCACAGGCAGCCCGTAACTCAAGTAACCTTATCAATGTATGAAAATATGCGGTGCGTTTCTTTAACACCCGGTATATGAAACCGTGTTGCAAAGAATTGTAGAAGTGTTATAGGTTTATATGTGTATTTCACAATAGAAGTGGAGATTATTAGATCGCAAGGGTGACATCTATTAATTTAGTTTATGATCACATGAAACACCAGGAAGATTTCAGTTAATTTTTAGCCAGACATAGGCATTTATCACTGTAACAACTTCATTCTTCATCAGCTGATAGGTGACGTTATTTGTTTTCCTGTACTATCTATTTAAATTTCTAAAATGCTTCTTTAAGAGTTCGGGCTGAGAAGAAAGCAACCCATCATTGCCTAAGAAAAACCATGGAAAGCCTTACCTGATAGACCAGTTCCGCAAAGCCGGATATGTGAAAACGGATAAAAATATGTTATCCTGCATCCGGAATCGAAAGAGATGCGCCCACTCCGTAGCAGTTCACCTGCTTCAACTGAGGCACATCGGTGACCCACTTTAAGAGAGTTGTCTTTAAATGTTTCTACAAGAGCCACTGTGTAGTGTGGCAAAAAACACAAATTTTCATCTATGTACTAAAACCCCTCACGTTGGGGCTCCACCGTGTACTATCTTCTCTTCTTTCTTTTTTCGCATCCCCCGGGTAGGCCCAGGGTATCAGTGAGAGAGAGAGAGGCAACAATGGTTAGGGGGGCATCGCTCTTCCGGTCACGTAGCGCTGTTGCGTTGGGAACATTCACGTAGCCCGCAGAGCCGGGTCTCCAACATTTATCAAATCATTGGCCCCGGCCGCTTGCATGAATACTTGAGTGTCCGGAAAAACCGCATCAGGAAAACTTTGGTATAAACCGTGCCCCTTGAGTAACTCCCAAGCGGTCTTTGCGGCAGTGCCAGGTGAAACTGTGTATTGCTAAGCTGATTCATTGTGTACTGAGATGTATGAGCCCGGCAAGTGTCTTCTTTCTATATCTGTGGGGGAGGGTACAATACAAACCCACAAAGATAAGATGAACAGAAAAATAATATTTGTGAAGAAATTTATTTTATTTAACAGGGGGAACTCAGAGGGTAGGGAATAAATTCAGAAGCTGATTTTAGTACGTATGGAAAATAAAGGGAAGCATTTTCTTGCTTGATAATGGTGAGTATGTACTTTTAAGTGTTTAGGTATTACTAATAACTTACACGACAATCATAGCTGCGGGCTTTCTGAACCCCGTTCATCAGCTGGAAAAGATCGGCCGGCCGTTACGTGTGGATCAATTGCGCGAAAGAAAAATCACCCGTTATTTTTTGTTTATGCTATTCCTACTTGCAGTTAATTAACAAATATGCTATTACTTAAGCTTTTCACTAATACATACTATCCTTTAATGAAACCTTTCAGAAATATTTTCCCTAACTGTTGCCACCCTTTTCAGTCCCTTGCTATCCCATGTTTTCTTGTTTCCACCTTCAGTCCTGAAGACATCCTACCACCCCTGCTTCGAACACCTTCTGCTTCTGTGTCCTAATCTGTGGTCAAAAATTGAATTATCCATACACGCAGAACGGAAAACACTAGTGGAAATCTTGCTGCTAGCTGCAACGACAGCGGAGAGAGAAAAACGTACTGACTTGCACAGGCTTCTAAACACAACGGCATGATGACGATTAGAGCGTCATTCTATAGTTGTGAAGACAGTGGTTTCGAATCCTCACGTCCATAAGTGTTTTTTCTGCTGGAGTTAAAGGAGATTTGTCACCACTACAAAGATTTACTCTGTAACTTAGTACTACGCACAGAATGCAGTATACATTAATGTTTACGATTTTTTCCGCTGCAATAAAAGGAAATTTGCCACCATTAATAGTGATTTACCCGCTCTTATCAGTTTATATTTACGAAAAGGAGACAAGCGTAGGCCGTTTGCCCGTAGCGAGCCGCAGAAAATCACTCGATCCACCGGTTTCTAAGATTTACCTGAGGTTAGCGTTGGGTTTAGTATATATATATATATATATATATATATATATATATATATATATATATATGAATGAATTACGAATTCGAATAAGAGCAGATTACCGTTACAATATTTATACCCTCCTAATAATGCCCATTCAATTTATATTTAACAGTTACGGAGGACAACGCATATGTTACATTATTTTTAACCAAAAAAAAAAAAACATCAAATATATACACTGTTAGCAACAAGAGTATACTTACTTACTTGTGCTGTTAGCGAGACTTGAGCGTGGAGTGCAAATAAGTTCGGCTTTCTCCGCTGTCACCCGCGACTGCAGCCAGCAGGTAGCAGCAAGAATTGCACTAGCAGCAAGAAATGCGCTAGTGATTTCCGTTCTGCGTGTATGGACAAGTCCAAATTGTAGCTACACATGCCCTCTATACCGATGTAACCTGAAACGAGATTGTGGGTGAGGGCGTAGGAATAACGCCTCTTGTGATGACGTTTGTTATATCACGCCCCTCGTTTCGGCGCCAGTGGGGAGATATTAGGTGCGGAATGGGAATTGGGCTATAAGGTGACTGCAATAAGTTAACCCCGCCGATCGCAAATTTCGCCACGGCTGCTGCAGATCACGTACTACTTCCACGAGTCTCTCTCTCTCTCTCTCTCTCTCTCTCTCTCTCTCTCTCTCTCGGGCTTTCCGTTGATTTCTGGCAGCTGTAAGCTATTCAAGGCTGAATGAACGGGGATTTGATTTGGAATGCCTCGATAAATAACGACTCGTGATTTAGTTGCTGCGGTTGTTTATTCTCCCAAATATGAATAATCAGATGAATTCACGTCTCACGCCGGGTCACTGGTAAGGTAAACTTGGCAAACACGTAAATTTTGTTGCGTTCACCCAAAAAGTACCTAATATAAAGAAGGTGCTATTTCAGTGATATTTAATGCAGCACAATGTGGCTATATGTGGTTTGTGCGTTGATTGTCGAGCCTCGTCGATGTATCTTATATCTCGGAGTTAGGTCATTCTTTCTCCAACTGCCAGGGCGACGCAGCAGCACTATCTTGGCCCGGAAATTTTTCTGACTGCCCCCTCTTGAAGCAAAATTTATTTCTTATATACTCTAGAAAAACTGACGCTAAACAAGAAAAGCGAAGCGGGGTTTTCGCGCCAGTTCTGTTTTCACCATGCTCATAGGCTGAGGCTTATATCACTCATGGTTCCTTCTATTCGCTACTCAATATTGATGAAGTCATAAGCTCCGCTATTCGTCAATCAGCTCACTTCAAACAATGTTTACACGTCACCGTCAATGACCTGCGAATGGAAATCTGTCGAAAAGTGACTAGCTTCTATGCTAGAGGGGCGAAATTCTTTGCTTGTTGCATACCAGAAGGGATTAACTTGCATTGTCTGACTTTTCCAACTCTTGCCTTGCATGTCCAGAGTGAGATTCAAGTCCATCTTTACCCTTTGCTACATTTCATATTATTTCTTAAATATAATAAAAATACACATTACAGACAGGTTTTCAGTCTTAAACACCATACAATCTTAATTCTACATATCGTACATGAATAACAGGTCGCCCGCACTTTAAACGCCAGAGCCATCTGGTCGGCTTCTTTAATTTCAATTTAATGTTGCCAGCGCCGATCTTGTCGGCCAGATTAAAATTCTATGATATACTTATTTTTGTGACAGCGTATGGCGGGGAAATGCAAGTTCTTTAAAAGTAACAGCTCTGACGTTCATTAGGTATTATAATGAGGGATTTCTGGCTTTCACATGGGAGATATTTTGTATTTGAAAGTAACCCTGTCACTTCTTGTTTCATACTGGTGTTCTGAGGGTTGAAAATGGCAAGTTGCTCCGGTGATATTTTAAGGCAGGCGTAGATAATGATAGAAAATGCGTATTTCGTTGTTAATGCTGATGAGTTGGTATCCGATAGTGAGAGTGGTAATTTCACTCCTGAATAGTGAAGGAAATATACCCACATGCCCCTTGGTTCTCCGCAACTAAATAAGAGGCGTTTGTTAGTCAATTCTCTCAACACTAACACAACTACTAATGTTGCCGATCATGAAAATGGTGATGATGATAACCTTGACTCTCAGGAACATTTCACAGTCCTGTTTGTGTAGTGTGAAATTTCTAGCAAGAAAATTAGAAAGAGAATGCATAATTTGTCACTCCTCAAAACAGAGATAGAGATCGCGTACAGTGTGCGTGCGTTGTGATCGAGGCTCGCATGCTAAATGTGCAGCACAACACAAGTGTCGTAATTAAAAAAAAATGTTTAGCAGAAAGCGTTTTTTAGTTTTGCTCTAGGCTTAGATGTTATTTCAATTCTGTGAGTGTTTTTTTATTTGTATTAAATTATCAGTACTAGGCAAAGTATTAACGTTAGTGTTGAACTTTAATACACACATATTTAAGTGAATCCGAGTGATTAAAAGTATTTTGAGACAGTATGAAATATAATATTTCATCTAATGAAAAGTCTTCACTGTAGCTTGTCGGCGAATACATTTAATTAGTTCACTTCATTTTCCCTATTTATACATATGTGTAATTTCTTTTAAAATACATAGTCGCAACAGATCGGTTTGTATAATTTGTTTTATGTCATTTTATTCATAAATGTATCCTATAATTGTAAACATTTAAGTTTATTGTATATCTAAATTTTAAAGTTGATAATTAAACCTAAAACAAGAAAACCACATTTATCTTTTGAAAATATTTAATATCAGTTGAAACAATGAGAATATGTAAGTTATATTTTTGTGTAAATATTAATCAATTTTGTACAATATGAACTCCTTATACGGAAAGTTTTGTGACGCTATTTGCTATTCTTGAATTTATAGCAGAAAAATTTCAAAGTGGTGCATTTTCCCTTTAAAAGGCACGGAATTTCACAGATGTACTAGTGTAGCAGGGTCCGGCCAAGTTATTAGTTCAAAATCAAACAAGATTGTATTTAAATTAACAATACGCTCGTGCAGAAACACTCCAGTTGTGATAAGCATTTGTTTTATTAGTAATCAGCTGTTACTAAATATCAGGCTAGTGAAGTAGTTGCTTTATTTCCTTTTGTGTTAATTAAACGCAGAGAAAATGAACCTATACAAAGCTTACATGCTAAGTCTTTTTCTTTGCAACTATTGGAGAACCAGGTTGAAATTAAAAAAACTTAGTACCTAGTATTAATTTGAGTCACACTGTGATTGCAAAGCATAGGAAGTATAAAAAGTTTGCTGTAGAGTCAGAACATATCCTGCAGATTCCAAATTTTACAAAGAATCATCGACAAGAGCATTGATGTTCTGTTTAAATTTGTGCAATAGTAGGGTACGTTTATTAAATTCCCTCTGTTATACATGTTCCACTACTCACGTATACGTGTTAATTCCAGTTATTGATATCCTAGAAACTGGCGATCTGCTTGTAGCAGTAGCAGTAGTAAAGTGGTGCAACCCGGCTTTGTACTGACGCGAGCTGCCGCTGATGCCAACACACACATATAATATGAATAAGCTATTGTTGCTTATAGAGCAGTTTAACTTCGCAATCTGTATAGTCAGTCACTTTGCATTCCAAAATTGCCGTGTCTTCCATTTTAGTTATTATTTTTTTTCAACACCATTAGGACTGCCGAATGATCTGCTCGGTTATTTTATTTTGTGTAAAAACATGTGATAAATAAATGTCATTTCAATAAAACACCTATTTTTAAGAGACGCTCGAGAAACACTTAAAATTGCATTGCGATGTAACCGATACGGTATTTTTAAGTGAGGATTGGTTTCAACTAAAATGAAGTTAGTTGTTTTTGAGAACGCTGGAGCTCAATTTTTTATTTGTTGAAAATACTTTATTAGTCACTATAGCCTAAATTTAATTTAAACAAGAGAAAACTACACCTGTTTAGATATTGATGGGGAAAGTTCAAAATTAATGTTAATTAAAGTTTAGGTTTCACCCCATTACCCAAGTACCCCTACTTTAAAATTTCAAATGGCATCCTTGTCCTTTAATATTTATGTTTTAAAGAGGACGTGACTGTTTCTACACGTAGCCCCCGCTTTTTTTTTTTTTGAATAGTGTTTAACACCCGTTTTTACTACTGAGACACTACAGGCAGTTACACCTTGCCTGGCAGCCTGGAGTGTTGTTATTGTTTAAACTTGGACAGAGTAAAAACTACATATGTCGGTTAGTTTTATGAGAAGATTACAACTGTTTTATATTACAATAATACATCCTATGCTCGTCTTTCTTGAAGGATATACATTATTCTGAAACAATTTATTGCCAAAACACAATTATTGCATTGAGTGTTCATAGTATTTATTCCATTGTTCCGTCCAGATTGCCAAACAATGATAAAAATGTTATAAGTGGGGATTTTTTTTATTGATTTATTTATGGACGCTCTTTAACATCTCAGGTCATCAGCGTCCCATTCAACTCAGGGCGTGAAACGGCCGACAAATTTTGCTCAGAGGCCCCTCTTTCAGGCTTGAGGTTCTTTTTCGTGCCGCAAATGTACGACATGGGACCCACGGCTTTACTTCCCTTCCGAAGGAAGCCATACTTAGGATTTTTACGCCCGAAAAAATCCATCGGTCCTGGCCGGGTTAAAACCCGCGTTTTGGGTTTAGGAGGCAAGTATGGTAATAAGTGGGGATGAAAATATATATTCAAATGCAGATTTGTATTGGAGCTGTATATTTTAAAATATTAATAAATAAATGTTTCTGTTCAACTAAAATGACTATGTATATATTTAAATTTTTTATTTATTGTCGCTGGGACTGCAATATTCTTCTCGCGAAGTCTGCAGATTGAAAGTGAATTCTGTCGGCGTAAGTCTGTAATTATGAATGAAATGAGATACTATCAAAATATATTTTTAACACATTCACCTCCTGTGAACGATTTCAACGATTTGCCTATTTCCCAGACAGTGTGATAAGTGCAAGTAGTACATTATTTGCTATTTCATCGTCTGAATGTTTATTATGGACTCTTTGATTCTTTGATAGTCAAAGCCACAACAAAACTACGAAAGACCCGACATTACTTTAACATAAAATGGCTGATAATTTTGCCCAGACATATATTTTTTTAAGATATACAGATACGGTATGGGACACTGGACCCAAGGCTTAAGTGCCTCCCGAAGGATTTGCACTCCACCTCGCCCTTGAAAATATTGAGTACAGAGAAGATGTTGCACTTAAACGTATATATTTTTAGATTTCGAAATGTATAAATATGTATTAAACTTTTGAGAGCTATCCCAAAGCTTAAGCGGAAAAAGAAAAACGGTTGAGAATTCCAACTAGTAGGAGGTTACTGTAAACTTTTGAACGACATTGTGTAAGGACCTTGGAATATCCTTGAGTTTTATTTTTATGTATTTTAACTTTCAATAAAGACCACAAAAACGTTAATTCTGAATTTGCTTTAAATTTAAACATTAACATTTTAATAATTAGCAATTTCATATTGTTAAAGCTTAAACAATGGACAAAGACAATTAAAGATTAAATAAATATTTCTATAATTATTTATAGAACATTTAACTACAGAGGGTTTCCGACGGCGTGTGATAACATCTTTCGGCCTTTGCTAAATGGAAGGGTAAAGTAAACTTTTCCATCTGCGGTATGAGCCCCGAGAAACAAAAGCAAAATCCATTTCTCTAAGTGCTAAGAAACTTCACAGCTAACGATCCTGATGGCCATATTATACTCCGAGTCCAGTGACTTTCATTTTTTTCTCCTTTCTTTTTCTTGGTTTGTTCTTAGGAAATTACTTTCGCAGTTTTATTTTCCACTTTCCTTATGATGTATATACACAGCTCTTGGAAAAAGTATGGGCGGGGTAGGTGGCCTCCTATAATTTTCAACTTCGCCCTTTCATATTTCTCGCTTTTGGAGTACTTAAACACACGTAAAGTATTGAAGGAGTTTTAAATTCTTGCCAAAGAGCCGGTTGTTTTAAAGCTTCTACAAGAAATAGCGCACCTTTCTATTTTAGTTAGAAAGTCACAGAATGATAACATACAATTTGGTAAATAAGACCACTTGATGTCGTTATCGTACCTGTAGATAAAACCATTTACAAAAAGAGAGGGGAAGTAATACCTTAAATTTCATCTTTTTTAATTTTACGAATTATTATATGTAAATTATTATGATTCCATTAATTTTTTAATATAAAATATTTTCCAAAGTTTTGCAACCATTATTACGTATTCAGATATCATTTTGAGTCTATAATTTCCTTTATTATATAAGTATGAACGTGAATGCAAGTTAATCACATTCATAATGATCTCATGTTTATCTGATGGGTAAAACAAGGTAACACACCTGCATTGGAAACACGACTACACACCTTTAAACACTCAGTGGCACTCTCAGAAGTGCGCGTTTCCTCCTCTGGCTTGCATCACAGCTTGTAACGTTACCGACATGCTGCGGATCAAGGTTCATAGATTTTCTTCTGGTATGGCCTCCCATTGCTCATGCAAAGCCTTCGAAGTTCGAGGCTCTCAGGAACGCTTTGACCAACATTTTCCCCTACATGTCCCTAACATGCTCAATGGAGTTGCAGTCAAATTTATGCTGGGCAAACCAACTCTGCAATTCCCACCTCAAGCAAGTACTGTTTGAGGGGGCCACTTGTGGAAGGGCATTTTCATGCTGGAAGCGGAAACCATTGCCAACATATGGAACAAAGGGGATAACATGCTGCTGAAGAATTTCCTCATTGTACCGGTTTGCATTCAAGAACTCCACAAAACCAACTGTTGCTTCCACACATCTACCAGCCCACCTCATGATGGAGTCTTCCCTGAAAGCCATTGTCATTGTGAAGGTGCAGAGGGCACAGCTTTCTCCATTCCTCCTTCATACTCTTTCCCTGCCATCAGCGATCTTAGGCTGAACTTCGACTCATCCGTGAATAGGACAGCTTTCTATTGTATTTATCCACTCCAGATGTGCCGATGTTGCTGCGTAAGCAAGGGACTCCTGACTCATTTTCTAGAAGTGAGCTGTCTTTCCTCAACTCTCCTTCTCACTGTTCTCACACTGACATTGACTCCTGAGGTCCTTTGCAAGCGATTTTGAGCTTCTACGGTTGTTGTATGACGATCTCGCAAAGCGTGCAGACACAGAAACGGAGCATCTCTGGCAGATGTCATCCATCTGCGACCTGATCCTTCTTCTGCAGTTCCCTAAACCTTCGATATGTCCTTTGCATAGTAGAGACATCGACTCGTGACACCTGACATAACGCATGCTCCGTTCATCTTCCAACAAGGCAACTGCTTTGACAGCCTCCTCTCGACTTAACGGCATAAAATTGAGTTAAAATGATTGAAATATCTCAACAATAAAGTAAAACAAAACTGATGTAGCAACAATACAATAACAACAATGCCATTAGGCATTTCAACTGGCCCAGATGTAAAAACTGATTAAACAGCATTCACTTTCATGATCATACAATAAAGAAAATTATAGACTCAAAATGATATCCAGAAATGTATACAATGTTAAAAATGTATGGAATGATGATAATTCTCATTAAAATTTAAAATGCGTAAAGTTAAAAATATTAAAAAAATCTTAGGTTTTGCATTTTTTGCCTCTCAGTGTAAATAGCAAGAAAAAATATTTAAGGCAAAATGGAACTTAATGACACGAGATGGATATCAAAAAAGTTTGTCTTACATACAAAATTCGCACCAATTTAAAAAAAAATTGTAGATGCAATCATTAGGAGTTTAGCTGCATTTATTCGTTTGGTCATTACCTAACACACTTTGCTTAATGTTAAGAATTCGGTGCCGCAGAGTGATAAAGTTAACCGAAGAAGAACTTTCTCCAAGTGTTTCAAACAACGATCGGATGGTGTTTATTCTCCTTCATGTTCTATCATGAAACATCTCTTTCCTAATTGAGTAAGGGTGAAAATATCTGCAATTCTCATTTGGAAGGTCTCGGGTTAAAATCCCTTGGGGCCGGTCATTCTGACCTGGGGTGTTTTTTTTTTCTGGTCACTTAGGTGAAAGTTGGTATATTTTCTTTCTACGCACTTTCTGCTGTGCTATTTCATAGTTCTTGCTGTAGAGCCGGAAGTGTCCGATCCAGCGGGGGATGCAGTGCGGCATGGCGGTGTATTTGCACCTGGAGTAACAATTCTGTCCTGGCGTCACAAGGAGACCGTCTCGTGGCTGTTACAGGCGTGCTGATGTCTGTAGATAAGCTGTGGAAAACTCAGGGACCGTAAAATCACAGCCGCTGGCTCCTGACCTCATCTCTTGTACTATTCTATACTATCCTATCTAGGAAAACAGAAAAAAATCAACCTTGTTATAAAGAAACTAATCAACGACAGAACTTTTGATTAGGTTAGTTTTTTCTTACTATCGTATTTGAAATAATTCACAAGAAACTTCATACGAGGTAGTTGCTGGTAGTGTTTCGTGTGATCTATTCTCTACAATTTTAGTTCTCTGATAGAAGTGCTGGAATCGTTTGTTATAGGAAATTGGGACCATATTTTTTTATCAGTTTCCTCTTTCTAAAAAAAAAAAAAAAAGAAGAAGTTAATGGGGTTGCACAAACCACGCGATGGCCGCTGACAAAAATTGAAGTTACTCAGCTTTCACCAAGAAGATGACGACAACGATCTTTCGTTATAGTCATAGATTGACTAAAAATAAAGAAATGCCACCATGAATATGCTGTATTAAGATTCACTGGGGCACAAATTGTGGTACGTCGTAAAGGAAAATAGACGAGGAATACAGACAGGCTGCAGTGTTACTTCCAGAAGATGGAACGCTTACATGCAGTGACTAAACCAAAGAAGGATATTTGGGGAAATTTATTCGCTGACAATGACTAGTGGCACAGTGCTTCTTTTTTGCAGATAAAACAGCTGAGTAATGTTGAAAAGAAACTGACTTGTTAATCTAAGATATTAATAAGTGTATTGAAGCGAATGGGGATTAGACATAATTCATTTATATCTGGACTTCATAAAGATAATTATTGACCTCGATTGTCTACTAACACTGCCACGGATGTGGTAGGCGCGAACTCGTGAACGGGAGATCCGGGGTTCGATTCCCACCAAGACCGTCCTCCCTGACTGAGTTTTTTTTTTCTTTCTTTCCAGGTTTTCCTGAATCCTATAAATCACTGCCCGCAACGTTTCCTTCCTTAAAAATTATTTTCCAATTTTTCATTTCATCTCACATTTCACCAATTACCACCGCCTGTGATGCTTCAGCAGTAAAATGGGCGTTAAACACTTAGAAAACATTATCGTGGTCTAGGGTTATTGGCTTTTACTTTGGATCCAAGGTTAGCGGGTTCAAAGCAGACCGGGGTTGATACATTTTTAGAACGTAAAAAATCTCCAAATCAAGTCCTCTGGGAGCGACCTAAAGCTGTGGGTCCAGTGTCGTAGATTTATGACACGTTAAATAACTCCATACAAGAAAAAGGAGGTTCCTGGAAAAAATTATCGGCCGTATTACGGTCAAGTTGTATCTTAGTTTCCTTCAGATGGCGTGGAAGTCTATGTCTCTCAAACCTCTCGGAAAATAAGCGTAACTGAAACTGAAGAAGGTTCATTAAGTTAATCAGGTGAGAAGTTTTTGGAACGTTCGTTATATTCCGTTCTAATAACTTTTTAAGTGTGCGTCGAGGATTTAAAAGATTATAAGTGGAACAAACGCTAAAATGGACTATTAAATCGATTCAACTGCGGGTGAGTTTTCTATATAATTGCAATGTAAACAAAAAGGTTATTAGGCACGAAGACGAAATATATTTCACTGAAAGACATAACTTTCACACCGTACTGAATATGTAAACTGAAACCTATTTCTATTTTTAAGTGAGTGTGCTCTTATTTCAGCTCTTTCTCTCTCTGACGTAACGCATTTTTAACAATTATATTACTTATGCTGATGCCGTGTCCGCGAAGTATTTGTCCCATCTGTACTGATCACCAATCAATACAAATTATACCTCTCTGCTATAAATTACTGGCTCATTAGTAGGTATATACAGAGAGAATACGAAATGCCGCAAGCAAACATGAGGTTATAGACCACTCATGTCAAAGCAAGCGTGAACATGATGGGGACCTATCTTCTATCTAATTAATAATTCCCACTACCAAATGGAACAACTCATATTTCGTCAAATAACGCTGCGTTGAGACAAGCCTGTATTGTAAATATCTAAGATTGTGCAATATTCTGAAAATATCCTTATAATTAATGGGACGAACGCCTTTTCTTTAGCGAATTCTGGAAGAATGAAGCCTTGCAGTCATACCCATGAAAAATCTGCTTATTTTTTGGGGGTTAATTAATTTTTTTAGCCAATTCCGAAGGAATGTAAGTTATTGTAGCTATACCACTGGAAAGAATTTTTACTACTACACTATCCAAATTTTCATCGATCATATCTACTAGGCACCGTAAAAAAATTATTAAAATGTGTCTCTTTCCCCCTTCCTTTTCTCATATATATGTCTGTTGACTCTCTAGCGTTCGCAAATTTTGTTTTTTATCAATGAAACTCGGCATATAACCATCAATTAATAAACGATTCGTCTATTTAACCAGCGAAGTTGAACCACTGGTGATGGGGGTTAACCTAAAGTGAAATGTTTTTTAAAAAATGTGAAATTGATTTAGCGGCCGCATTTTTAATATTTTAAAGGAACCTCGGTATATACCATTGAAATAAAACAAGAAAAAGAAAGCATTATGAAAATCAGTGAAATCAGATTATTAGGAAACGGGGGGGGGGTATTACCAGAAACCAAACAATTAAAAATCGCTCTAGTGGATTTGATATTTGCTTTTAGTAGCGAAACTTCATTTAAATAAAATAATTAAAAAAATAGTTTCCGGACATTAGGAGTATGGGGGGTTTAACCTGAAATTTAAAAATGGCTCTTTCAGCACAAATGTTTGTTTTTTCACAACATAAACTCGGTATATACCATTTAAATAAAATAAGGAAAAAAAGTTTCTGAAAATCAGTGAAATTAGATTATTAGGAGTGGGTTCTGAAACCCAAATTTAAAATTTACTTTGGCGGCAAAATTTGCTTTTTCACAAGAAAACTCCTCATATACCATGTAAATAAAATAAGAAAAACAGTTCCTAAAAATCAGGGAAACCATTAGGAGCGGGAAGTCACCTGAAAAACCAAAATTTAAAAATCGCTCTAGAGGCACCAGTATTTCGGTATATACCAAATAAAGTTATAACAATAGTTTATGAAAATTAGGGAAATCGCCCATGAGGAGTAGGAGTACACTTAAAAAAAACTGAAATTTAAAAACCGCTCTTGCGTTTAATTTTCTCACTATTGTTTTAAAATAAAGGGATAAATTGAATCAGCACATAAATTTAATTTATAACGCTGCATATGTTTTATATTTAACAAAAACATCGTCGTGTAGATAGCATTTATTAAATATTAATCTAATATGTAAAGTTATTCTTATTTATGTTCAACAAAACAGATTATTTGTAGTATTTTTATTTAAATGAGGTTAATATAATTATAATTTTTACATTAATAAATATCGCAGAATATGCATTATTTCTCTCTTCGGTGCCAGAAAACGAAGAAAAAATATATACTTTTATGGGTCAGTATTTGAAACCCAGCGCGCGCACAGTGCAACACGAGTTAGAACACGCCGAGAGGCACATACCCGAAATCGATACGACTCAGTGGACAGTGTTTGGGGGGTAGTGTGAAAAACACCGGGTTTGTGTAACTTCCCCATCTGCAGGATGAAAAGACTCACTCGGGGTATTTATAAGAAGAGAAATAACTCTGCATTTGTAAATGTTCTTTGTATATAAGCACATTAATAAATAGTTGACTACGTTCTTAAAAAATTTAGAAATTATGATGATAATAACTGACGACATTTTTATGTTAACACGACATGATTGACAAAATTAATATAAAACTGATTCACTAAACTGTATTTCCTTTGTGTGGGAACACCACGGCTTGCAAACACTCCTAAAAGAAACTAAAACACGTCTTGTATGACAACAACCGTATATGATACGGTGGAAAGAACGAAAGAAGTAAACGACTAGGAAGAAAAAGGAAGTGTTTTGAAACGGTGCTTATTTATGTGTTTTTGGTTTAAGCAAGGCCTGGTTGCTTCACTTTCTAAAAATTGCATTCACTCACGCTTCTTTAAGTCTTTCTTTTTTTTTCTTTTTTTTATTTTAGCTTCTTTCGGGTTCCGTTGCAAACTTCTCTTTCTCCTTTCCTCCTTCCTTGGGACTGTAACTAGATGGCAAATTACAGTCAGTCTTCACCCACGCGAAGCTCTGACACATTTTTGTACGGCTGTTACAAGCCACAGGGAATTTCACAAAAGCAGTCTCACAGACCAGAAAAAGGGAACAAACGAATGTGGTATTTCGAGTAAAAAAAAAAGTAAAGTGCTTCCCTTTACAGCAACACGAGTTCAAGGTTTTATACTTTGCAAATGTAAGAGCTCTACTCAGCAGGCTAATATTGCGTTGAAATTTTCTTTTTAGATGCTTTGGAAAGCCATATGTGTGTTGAAAAGTTTTTACAAGAGATACAAACGTATCCTTTATGGTTTATGATTTTGTCGCCCGTTTCGTGGTAGCTTCTCGCAGTTACAATGAAAATAAGCACACGAGATGTTAGAAATATTCTGCATCAGTTCATCTTGCGAAATTGAATAAAAATCTCTTTTGATATTTTATTTTCTTCTAATGTATGAGGATGTAATTTCTTTATCTTTATACATTTATGGTATTCTCAAAGTGCCTATTATTCTGTATGCATTTATGCGTTCCATACACCTATTTTACGAGTATGAGAGGAGAATTTGCTCCATCTGTGAGGAAGGGGGAAGCATGCATACACTACTAGTTCAAAGTTACACTATCTTGCCTTCTTGTCATCTGTTGGGGCCGGTTAAGGTTACTAATAATTGTGGCATTCATTTTCACTGTGAGCTAAAATAGTTTGGTCGCAGGTGCGGAAAAATAGTAGTAGTATTAGTATATTTATTTACAAAATATATTTTGCAAATCTAAATCATCCATGTCACACGTTTGTCCTGGTCCTGGCGGTGTAGTGGTAACCATTTGCCTCCTAAACCCAAGATTGTGGTTTCAATCCTGACCAGGATCGGTGATTTTTTCCGGGAGTAAAAATCCTAAATATGGCTTCCTTCGATTGGGAAGTAAAGCCGTGGGTCCCGTGTCGTAGGTTTACGGCATATAAAAGAACCTCAAGCCTGAAAGAGAGGTCTCTGAGCGAAATTTGTCAGCCGTTTCACGCCCTGAATTGAATGGGACACTGATGACCTGAGCTGTTAAAGGGCGCCCATAAGTAACCCCCCCTCAAAAAAATTCAGTCCCACGGCTCCTGGGATTGTACGTACTTTCTCAATTCACAAGGAAACACGTGAAGCAGCATTTACTTTGCAATGTTCTCTTTTCTGTTTATTTTATTTATCTATTTAGAATTTTATTACAACATATCATCTATTCATTTCATTATTATATATACATTGACTTTTTCCTTACACTCCCCCCCCACAAACATATATACAAATAATTCCAAAAATCTTTTGACAAATGTTCCCTTATCTCCCTTCTCGGATTTCTGTCTCTTGCGATTTGAACTGTTTCACTTTGTTTAAAAATTTACCTACTCCCTCCTCCTCCTTCCTATTTGCAAGCCACTGCTCTTCTCCCCGTTTACGAACGCGACTGGTAGATATCTCTTCCTCCTTTCTTCCGTACCCTTGTAGTACGCCAGAATATGCTCCCAAGATCTTTCTCCGCACATATAGCGCAGTTTCTCGTACCCTCTCTATTTGCTACTTTAGTCACCCGCCATGCGCCGAATCTAAACCAAGCGAACCCCTGATTGCCTAGTTTGGCTCGATTACGTAGAGCACGGGGAGAGCAGTAAACTTCCCTGCATTTTTGGGTTAATTTTCGAAGAAATGGAACACTTTCACATGAGATAAGTTTCGTCAGCAGATTCCGACAAGTCGGTCCTGGTGGTGTAGTGGTTACCATACTTGCCTCCTATACCCAAAACGCGGGTTCGAACCCGGCCAGGACCGATGGATTTTTTCGGGCTTGAGCTTCCTTCGGAAGGGTAGTAAAGCCGTGGGTTCCGTGTCGTACATTTGCGGCACGAAAAAGAACCTCAAGCCTGAAAGAGAGGCCTCTGAGCAAAATTTGTCGGCCGTTTCACGCCCTGAGTTGAATGGGACGCTGATGACCTGAGCTGTTAAAGAGCGTCCTTAAATAAATCAATCAATCAATCCAGATTCCGACAAGGTCTATAGCTTGTATGTTATCTTAAGTAAATTTGATTTGCCTATTTTAAACTGAAAACGTCACTGAGTGCATATAGACAAATAAAAAGAAATTGGAGTAGAGAAAACTATGTTGAAATAGATGATAAACCATCAAGAGAAGGTTTTGATGGGCAAGAACAGGAGCTATGACATTGAAGGGTTTAAGAATAAGGAGGAAGCTGGATAAATGCCCATTATATAGTCAGCATTATAATAATTGGCATATATCACTGGATTATGAAGAAACCAAGTTTTTAGGGAGAAGATGCGAAGGTCTAATTTATCAAAGGGAATCGTGGAGAAAAAGATGTTGAGTGTTAAAGGCAGAAAAGGGATGGTGGAAATCAGTATGTACTTGGGTAAAGTGAGAGCTAAATAGATGAGAAAAATTAGTAAGCAAGATAGTGAAGAATGTGAGGGGGTAGATTGAAATATAACTCTGTAACCGAGCGTGAGTTTATCGAGCCTAAGAAATGCAACGAGGTTAGTGAAGTGGAGTGAGATATAGGGGTTACAAATTGTTAAATAGTCAATACTTCTTGTAATGAAATTATTCTGGTAAAATTGACGTTTGAAACCTTTATCGCAAGCCAGAGAGATGATGCAACAGAACGATGACGTAGGAAAAAGCCGATATGTTTTCTCATCAACAATATATTGGATCTAACTTTATAATTTGTTTAGAGCCGGGGATTGGTACTGAGGCCCACGTACGTATTTATAGAACGCCCGAAGATGATCTGCTGATCGGCAACAAGCGCACCCACAAATATCCCCAAGTGTCCGATTGTTTTAAAATAATGATTACCGTCTGTTTTAACTTCTAATGCAGCACAGGACACTGGTGATACATGAGATGAAATGGTAAACAGAGAAATATATATTTTTTGAGGGAAGAAAGCATTCCAAGCCTAAGCTTAGAGTATTTTCCCGGCATTTGTCCTTTATGGTGACCGAGGATAACGTGGAAAAAATACCTTAATGAAGAAGGACAGTTCTGATGGGAATCGAACCCTAGACCTCCCGCTCACAAGTCTGCACTAACGACCTCGGCTACCCGTGGTGATCAACTTGCCCGAAATTGTGTCAAACTACCTTTGCAACTTGGGGTGTGGAAGACTAAATGCTACAATTGTCTACTTGAATGACACCAGAGACCTTCGAATAGTTTGGAGATGTAATGAAATAATCAATAAATTAGAACATAGGAGGAAACCTCTGAATATTCTTAATTTTTCCTCCACAAATGCATCGCCGCCATAGGAGTTCAGAGTTCTAGCTAGCTGAGGCGTCGATTCTGACTTTACACGCTTTGACCTGAGAAGAGTTCAAATTTCGTATCCAAACAAGTGCTAGCATGCCAATCGATTTTTCTCTGATATTAGACACTTCTCGGGAAAAAGCATTTTCCTTAACTACTCCCAGTAGGTACATTCGTCGAAAATATGTGCCCATTTTTCATATCCTGTGTGAAATTGACATTCTGGAATTATGAGCTATTTTCTGGGCCGTTCGGTTCCCTTCCTCAGTGCACATCAAACCAGGTATTGTATTTCCTTTATTCTCAAACGTTCTTTTTATCTGATTAATTTTGTTTTTAAATTACTGATTTTTATAAGCGTTTAACGTCCCGAAAACTACCAAGGTCTTTCAAGAGGAATGGAATGGATGAAATTATGGCTAGAGGGCGGACTTAGGCAATAAAAATGGGAAATAGGTGGCCAAAAATAGACTTAAAAAGTTATAGCTTATGGTATTGCATTTAAAGGCAAATAAAAAGTGTAGAACTAACTTTCTAGAAAAGGTCGGGGTACTGCACATATAATCTCCTTGAGTAAAACAACCTTACATACTGAAATGACAAACACATAGACATATGAAAAATATCTAGTAGGTTTCTTATCGATTGGGACAAAATAATTAAACGTACGTTATAGTAAACTATACAATTAACAATCGGCACTCGTGATCAACTGTTATACACCTAATCTTATGATTTTTTAAGTGTTAAAAATGCTCCTTACTCTCGCTGCAGCCGCAAAGGTTCTGTGCACCACCATTTCTGTCACGCATTTACAAAGAGTGCTAGTGTGTTTTAAGTCAAATCGCATTTTTCCGTCTGCTTCAAATCATGAGGGGGGGAAAAAATCGGAAATCTTCGAACTTGAACGCACCAGTAATGCAGGCTGGGAGTCACATGGTAAGAACATGATTGCCAAGTAAAATTAGCCATGAAAGGAGTGAGAATATGTTTATATAAGACATTGGAAATGTCCGTAAATTGATTGAGAGGTTGTATGAAGCAGTAAGTGGAGTGGAACTTTGAGGATTATCAGAGATTGTGAGGAAAACTGATTTAATACACAGGATGTTTTGTAATGAGTTATTGGGTCTACAAAAAACATCACCAAGAAGAGTGGCATTGACAAAACTAAAAGATAAGGAATAGTGGTTGAAAGAGTTCTGAAATACTGCTATAGGAATATGAAAGTATAGGATGATTATATAATTAAAACTTGTGTGATATACAAACATTTTTTTTTTGTACAATGACTGGTGGAAGAGACTGGAAGAAACATTGGAAGCGATCATGGCAGAAGGGAGAAAATAATTCAATAGGTTTCTGGAGAAAAGTAAGGAGAGGATAGAAGATTTTGAGAGACAAGAGATATGGTCAAGTTTTAAGAATAAACTCTTTGAGACTGTTAAAGACAGATTGGGGTAGGAAGACGCATGTTGACAGTTGTGAGTGTGGGGGGATGTATGTGGATGCGAACAGAGGCAGTGTATCTTAAAGGATTTAGAAATAGCAGCATGGAAGTCTGAGTCATGTTTGAGGAAATAGAAGTTATGCTTCATTGTTTGATGCAGTACAAGGAAACAAGTAATTGGAGAGAGGTCCAAAATGTAGCAATAAAACTGTTGACAGTCAGAGAGGGCCGGAAAGAAATAGAAAGGAGTATGAGTGAATATTTAGGAGTAAGGGCAACTGGATTAGGAAAGTGAAGAGAGAAGAAAAGTAGGGGAAATAGGATGCTAACTCATGTCGACGACCGGGGGAGTTCTGACTCAAGTAAAACTGGGTAGACCCAAGATCGTGGGTTCAATCCCGGCCAGGGTCAATGATATTTTTTGGGCGTAAAAAATCCTTCCTTCAGAAGGGAAGTAAAGTAAACCCATGGGTCCCGTGTCGTTGATTTACAGCACGTAAAAGAACCTCAAACCTGAAAGGGGAGCCTCCTGAGCAAAATTTATTGGTCTAAATTGAATTGGATGCTGATGACCTGATATGATAAACAGCGTCCGTAAATAAAGCAAATCAACAACAACCATTAGAATTTAAAAAAAGTGAGAAAATGAATCAATAAAAATTAAAATCTATAACAAACACCTCGATACCATACTTTAGAGAAAAACAAACTTCAGAACACTCTTATTCTCCTCTTGGTACTTTCATGTCATCACCTGAAAAATTACTGAAAACTAAGATAAAAGTAATAATGATAGCTCTTCTACCTGAATTTTTATTTTTACTTCGCTCCCACCTGTATGGCCAATCACAATCTTTACGAAACAATTTTAAGTAAGCTCTCCTTTTCATATACACATTTCTTTTATATGTATTTCTTTTCTGTTTTATTTCTTACTTTCCTCTTCGTTATTTTCTTTTTGTTTCTAAGCTTATTGCTACGCTCAGTTTATTGTGGCACCCCGCGGTTGCGAGTAGCCGTTATAATTTGTCAATAATAAGGTTCACCATAATACTAATAACACTAATCTACTGTTTACTTAAACATTTTGGTATCTAGAAGATGAAATTTCTACACCATAGGAAGTTATAGGCGAAAACTTAATGGATTCAATTAGTTCGTACTTCCCATCTGATATTTAGCTTACTTTCAACAAAATGACCAAAATGTTTCCTCAAACTTATTTTCCTGCCACTAATTTTGAAGTTTTACAGCGATGAGGTCCTTGGAGGTGCTCACTCCTTCTTATGGAAGGAGAGTTTATGGAAGACCAGCGGCTCAAAGTTACAGAAATAGCAGCAAGGTTGGGCTTTTCTAAAACAACGGTCCTTTGAATTATTCATGAACATTTAAACACGAATAAGGTTAGTGCAAGATGGGTGCTTAGACTTCATTCCTCAGTTCAAAAGCTGCAACGAGTCAGTTGTTGTCAGGCATTTTTGGAGCTCTGCCGTGGTAATGAGAGAGAAGTTATTCTAACCATTGTTACAGGAGATGAAACTATGATCCTGTACTGTGATCCTTTGTCTAAAAGAGAATCAATGGAGTGACGTAAACCTGGCGAATCACCGCCTCTAAAGGCCAAGGTCACTCAATCAACCAAGAAGATCATGGCCACAATCTTTTGGGACTGTGAAGGAACACTTTTCATTGACTTCAAGGAGAGGAATACCACAATAAATGGGGAGTACTATGCTGGCCTGCTGTACGGACTATGTGCTTCCATCAAAGAGAAAGGGTGAGGAAAGCCGATTGATGGTGTGTCTTCTTCACGACAACGCGCCTGTGCACACAGCTCTTGTTGCAAAAGAAGCTGTGAAGAAATGTGGCTTCAAGGAGATCGATCATGCACCCTACAGCTCAGATCTAACTCCCAGTGACTATTTCCTCTTCTCAAAACTCAAGAAGGATCTTTGAGGAAGGAAATTTAAGTGTGACGAAGCAGTGATGAGTGCTGTTTAAGCCCATTTTGCAGATAGGACTTCTGACTATTTTAGGGAGGGGGTTGAAATGTTAATTCAATGATGTGAAAAGTGTATTGCAATAGGGGTAACTATATTAAAAAGTGAAATATAGGTTTGGTCTTTATCATACTTTGAAAATGGTTAGGCCGGAAACTTATGGACCTACCTCGTACACCTGTTTAATAATTATTACCAAGGAAGATTACGTCCTTTTCATTAAATAGACGACGATAAATATGCTGTCCGATATATGTGCATTAGTTTTAATGTGTCCAGTAATTTGGAAGATTTGCGTCTACCTGGGGAGAAGTTTATAAAATATATATATGTATATATATATTGTTTTATATTTCGTTTAAATATGAAACATTTTAGACTTTTAAAAATATATTAATATTTGTAATGATAAATAAGGTTTGTTATCTTTTAAACGAAATACTGCGTAAAAGTTTCATATTTGTTATTGGCAGTGTAGGGCGACTTTTTATTTTTACATATTGCGTTCTGGTAAACGTTTCATAGAAATATTATCAATATTAGTTTCCTTAATCCTGAAATAAACTTCTATCAAAAGCCTAATAACATGAGCATTAGAACAAAATATACTTAAAGATAAAATCCACTTCTTTTTCAACTTCTCAGAACAAGAGAATATTGCAGAGAATTTTTTTACTGAGACAATATGAGGTGATCGGGGATCCAACCGGGATCTACCAGGGAAAAAGCAGAGGATCTGTCATCTGGGGCACTGCTGTGGACTAATCATGTTAGATCATTGTTGTAGGAAACGTTTAGGGAAGCAAACTAAATAAAACTAGAATTCTGTTGAATTCACTAGAAGTTTTCAAAAGCAACGTCAGAAAAATGGACAGATGTTCAAAGACTCCCTAAGAATTGACGAGTAATTTATCAACAACACTGTCACTGAGTCCATTAAGCCGTCCAAACTTTTGTTCCCTTCTAACATCTGTCAAGGTTCGACAGCCTCCTATTTGTCAGTTTACGCACTTCAGCTTGGAAAATAATAATAATAATAATAATAATAATAATAATAATAATAATAATAATAATAATAATAATAATAATAATAATAATAATAATAATAATAATACCAAAAGTTCAAGACTTGTCAAAAATCAACTATACTTTTGGGGAAAACATTTTAAATATAGCAATATATAAACGTTAAGCAACTGTCTCTAAGTGACTAGGCGACCGATGTTCACATTTGCTGAAATTTTAAAATAGTTTATACGTATAAAATCTTATAAAATCAATATATATATATTTTCTCCAAATCTAACAAAGAATATGCGACATCAAAATAGCAGTTCAAGTTTTCTTTTGGAGAAAAGATTTGAGTTAAGTCATCAGCTCCATCAGAAAGCGAGGATGATGTTGGTATGAGAACAGCATCGAACTGCTTTAATGATTTAATGCTGGAGGTTCTTGCCTTAAATGTAAGCGGCGCTCTGGGCGACCTTCAGTTATAGAAAATAATGCTCGATATAATCTATACAAGTTGAAGCTCATGCCCAGGAACGACTTGGCATTTATAAACTTTTTACATATCCCCTAGAAATGCATTGTAATAAAAATGGTTCTTGTTTCGTAACTCTAATCAGAGAAAACTATTGGGGAAGGACCTCAACCAGCATTTCGTTTAAAAATGGGAAGAGCTGTATTTACAAATATATGAATGGAAATATATTACATTATTTATAATTACACTAGTTATTGTGTTCTAACCAGAAAATAAATTGATTTTAGCTAGCTTCGCACACATTGGCTAGGAAAACGCCCATATTTAACCAATTAGGCCCAGCTTTAAATCAACAGAAAGCATACTTTACTGAACCAAGCAATACTCTTGCCCATCGCGCAAGATAAATCCAAGAGATAGATAACTGGGAGTTTAATGGAGCTTAAACGACCTCCGGCACGCCAGCGTATTAAGGCTTAATGTGCCACTCAATGACGTCTTCATTGTTTCCTAAAATATGTTCTTTGAGCAAGTTGCGTTCCAATGCTTGCGTCTTCCTTGGTTATAGAAAGAGTTAAGTCTATTTCTTATCAAGAGTGGACACTCAAACAGAAAATTCAGGCAGATTCCTCGTTCTGTTTACATATTCTACAAGTGGGTTCATCTTTATAGAGTCGCACTTTACGTAGATGTTTCCTGAAGTGACCATGTTCAGTAATTAACTCAAATACTTTTCTTATTCCTCTCCTGTCTAATTTTAGAAGAGATGTGGAAAGGGTGTTGCTAGCTAAACCAATTTCTTAGCTAATCCAACAGAAGGTCCAGGAATTAGGTGTATATACGTCAATGGCAGTATTTCTTCAAGGAAGATAATTTCATATTTTGAAGACGTCACGGACTCAATGCGGAATTTTTCGCCCCCAAGGGTTGGCATCACCAACAAATTCGAATGCTGGTAGAGAGATGGGTGAACGTCATCGAAAGATATGGTATTTATGTTCTGACAAAGTACCAGTCACAAGAAGTGGCGGCTCGCGCCTCTTACAAACCCCGCAAACCTCAAGTTTTTTAAAAATTTGAGGTAATGACTTCATATGTTTGTTTTATCTGCAATCTTTCAACTGACAATCACAAGCCGCAATTCCGGCAGTTCAAATTTTCCACAGTAGAAGGAGAAAGTGAACATATTTAATTCTGTTAAATTTAACTATTGTGTGAATGGGCTATACAATTCATGTATGGAGCTACAAAGTTGAACTTGGTATGAAGCAATAACCTACATCTTCTTGTAGAGAAGTTTCTTTCATTTGAGCGAAATCTCCATTGTTTATTAACGCATTTTGTTGTTTCAAGCAAAACTGTAGGTCACTGTATTTCACAGAGACTTTCAATAAAATCTCACTTCAGAGATAAGTTTTTGTAACTGTCTACATTTTCTACACCAGCCACTTCATAATGAACTCAGAAACCGAGAAGAACGCTGGGAACGGAAAATTGGCATAACCCGCTTAGCTGCACGGGTGAGACATTTTTCTCACTAAGGAAGCAAATTGGCGCTTTCTTATCGAGTACTTTTGAGATATATGCGATCCCAATGTCATTGTGCCTATAGAAACAATAAAGACATACCTAACCCTTCGTTTAGGCACTGAAGACAAGTGCAGAACACAGTTTCGTCAGACTTGAAGATAAAGACAAGCTAGCCTATTCCCTCAAGGACAAAGACCTCCTGACAAGTAGGGAAAGCTCGCTTTTCCTAACGTGGTGAGATATTTCACGCTAGTTGTTCGTTTGCTGTTTAAGACACTTTGACTGATTTGTTCTTTGGTTACTCCATTTCTCACTGCACTAATTGCTTCTCCAGAGATTTCCACTTTTCTATTCCTCTTGCTACTCTTGACCAATCTGGACCTGCATGTACCTTGAAGAGATCTATTCATCTTTTTCTGGGTCTGCCTTGTGTTATTTTTCCCATTCGGAGTTCTCACATGGAGATCTTGTAGGGCCACCTATTGTCCTGCATTCTTGCGATTTGTCCGCTCCATTGCCATTTGCTTATGATAGCTATTTGTGAGATGTCTATAGTCTGAGATAACTAATTTATTAATACTGCAGATATTTTGTCTTTCAAAGTTATTCCCAGGATCTTGCGTTAAATTTTTCTTTGGTATATTTGAATTATGTTCTTTTGTTTTTCTATTACTGCCCATGTCTGGCACGCATATAGCAATACAAAGGTTTCCAGCGTCTGAAATCTGATTTTTTTATTTAGTGTTTGGTCTTAACAATATAAACTTAAGGGTCCAAAATGCTCTCCAGATTAATGCGATCCTTCTTTGTACTTCTTTTTCCATTTTATCATGGAAGAAAATCTGTTGTCCTAGGTATGTATTATTCAGGTCCGTTTGAAATTAACTGTGTCTTCAGCTTCTTTAGTGACAGCCCTGCTTTTTTGCTATGGTTACATAATTGTTCCAGCATAGTTTATAGTGCCTTCAGAGTTTGGCGAATAGAACCACATCGTTTGTAAATCTTAGATTTGTTAGTGGACTTCCGAATGGGAGCGCTTTAGGAAAGAGACGAAGAAAATATTAAACATTGTCTTTTTCATTTGCATACTTGAAGCCCACGTGACAATGGACATTATGGTAGAACCACTTCTGATAACAGGATACCTTTTTCAGTCCACCTGATATTTGAAGCATATGACATCACAGTCTACCTATGCCTTGTATCTTCCAAAAGAGCGCCATCTACTCTACAACCCCGGCAGTGCACAGTACTGGCTTTAGATACGTTGAACTATCGCACACACAGAATGGATATTCAGTAGAGTGGGATGTTTAAAACATGGTGCATTAGTGTACTCTAAACAAAGCGAGAAGGCTTAATGGATGCACTTCATTCCACAAAGAGCCTTCCTGTAGATCCGTATGTGAAAACACTTTGGAATACGGCGCTCTTGCATTGAATTTTCAACCGCTCTATGATACATAACGTGTAGTATGGGGAAGGTGTAACATAGAAACACCTACATGACATAGAGCTCAGTAAAGGACATTATCTGGTAGATGAGAGAATATAGCGAATAGTTAGTTCGTTTTCTTTTTCAACAGGACTCGGCTACAGCACACAAATCGTGTTTATTGCATTGCGTGTACAATAAACCCTTGCTCCACAGAGCATCTACGTTTTCAAGTGTGAAGATTACATTCAACAATTATTTAATGGAAAAATACACAAACTGTCTAAATACAGTGATTGAACATATAGGTTTATGAATGCACAACATATATGTATTAGAAATGAACACCTTGCCTTGGCAAAAGCATGTATACAATATTGATGAATGTGATAATGGTTTAAATAGTCTATAATTTATTTTCTTGTTGAAAGTGCTTGCTCCTCATCGGTTGATTTGCCTTCAGATGTATTTATATGTTATTGTGTTTGCTATTATCTCAAATTAATTTTGATTGTAATGAATAGCGGTATTTATTTTACAAGCTTTATACATTAACCTTTACCTTATAGTTGTTGCTTGTGTTCAAAAACCATACATACTACTTTTTAACACCCGCGGACAATATGCCTATATACCATATTGTTTATATAAAATATTAGCATAAAATAATTATATTATATGAACATATTTATATACAACTGTTAAGTTTCAGATAATTATATTACACACAAACAATTTATTTCTCTTTATTACAATTATGCATTGTTTAAACACACACATCTCTTCTTATTAAGCGCACTTTACATAAAAAAAAACTCATCCAGATTTGACTTTCTTCCTACGCAAGCAAGTTCCAGTGTGCTAACCTGCCCCTATTCGAGTATGTAAACTTAGCTTCAATGTTCTGTGTTTGGACAATGTGCCAGTATATGTTGCCAATCTTGCAGATTTCCACAAACGTAATTTTTATGCTTTCCAAGCCCCCAGTCTAAGTCAAGCTTTATCTGATCGGTCCTTAAAATTCAAGTTATGTATGTATAATTCCTCCCCCCAGTTTATTTTAGCTCATTAATCAGTTCCAATGATGAATACTGCTGCTTCTTTGTCCTGTCTGTTGATATCATTAGTTTTCTTCTAGCTTTCCTCCATACATTACTGCTATTCCTTACACCCCCCTTCTCCCATGCCCATTTTATTACATTTCTTTTTAATGCTCTCTTTAACTTTTCTATCCAGAAACCATGGTGTTAATTTCTTGTTACGCTATCTTATTGTGTTTCAAATCTTCTTGTCAGATCCTTGGATTTAAAAACAATATAATAAGTTAATGTATTTTAAACATTTATATTTAATATTTTGTAATTCAGTGAATGAGAAATGTTTGACAGTATTGCCTAAATTGCTAAAATCTCCGCTCTTGTTTATATGTTTGTGTTTTAAAATAATTACAGCTATTTTCAAAGTGCATGATTTGGTAAGCAAAATTTTCTTACAGATACTTGCGTATTACTTTAGAAAGAACCCCATTGCTAATGCTCAATAGTGTATAAAAATGATTGTAAATGCTTTACACACAGAATACAAGCCACAAGTTGCAACTTTTATGCCACGTACCTGACATGACGACGAAATGCCCATAGGATAGACATTGCTGATTACTAGATCTGGAAAATTTATGCATAAAACGCCTAAATACAAATGCATGCTAAAACATGTCTTCAAAAAGATTGAAATGTGCATAATAAAGAGCGAACTTTCAGCCATTGTGTGCTGCTTTTGTTGTTCACTAACGTCACATATCAATTTTTTTATTTATGGCATAAAAGATTAAAACTATAAGAATTCCAGAGATTTGTGCAAGGAACTTTCAGATTATTTTCTCTGCATTATTTTTCAACCTATTGGTTTTCATCATTTTTATTATTACAGCACTGAGCAACAGTAATTATTATTCCTAAAATGGAGCCGGTTATACAGAATAATTCTTTCGGTACAGGACACCATAATAGCCAATGAAAGACTATGTATTGCGTTTAGAACATACAAACACGGAGTGTTCTGCTTAGAGGTATCAAGAAATAAATGCTTATAGTTTTAAAATAGAGCTAGGTATGTAAAGACTTGTATCTTACAAGATACAGAACTTTCCAAGTATATGCAACAACAATAACAACGGTGTGAGGGATGTTTTCATGCGTGCACATGCGCATATGCTCCAATGTTTAATGCCAGTACAAACACTTGCCCGTGCAAACAGAGCTGAAAGCACTAGTGCTGCTACTGGAATCGTGTGGAATTTCCTGCTGCTAGAGCAACGCCCGGGCGGCTGGCCAGACCCAAGCGACAGCGGATTTCACACCACGCACTTGTATCTGAAGTTGAACGTAATTTTTTTAAAAGTAATTTAACCCACGTTTACCCTGTGAAAAACGAATTAATAGTGCATTGTTACGTGGGTAAAATATTATACTTGACGGCCAACGCTCGCCAGTTTTTCGTATATATAATTGATAGCGGCGGGTAAATCACTGTAATGAGGGTATTGTTAGGCGGGTGAAATACTGTAACCGTGGAAAATGTGTTTTATTGAAATTCGAAACTAATTCATACACACACACACACGCACGCACGCACGCACGCACACACACACACACACACACACACTAACCCTAACGTTAACTTCGGGTAAATCTAGAAACCGGCGGACCCAGTAATTTTCTGTGACTCGCTACGGCCTAACGGGCTACTCTCGCCTCTTTTTCGTAAATATGTATTAATAGGGGCGGATAAATCACTGCAATGCTGGCAAATCTCCTTTGATTGCAGCAGAAAAAAAATGATCAACATCTGTTATGGGCCATTCTGTGCGTGATACTATATTACGAGTAAATCATTGTTTATGGCAAATCTCCTTTATTCAGCAGGTGAAAAAATAAAAATAAAAAAGTGTACGGGACGGTAAGATTCGAAACCACTATTATCACAACTAAAGCATGACGCTCTAACCGCCTGAGCTATCGTTCCACTTTTAGTGAAACTTTATTATTTAGCTGTAAGCTTGAAAGTCACTACCCTCGGCTCTCTCGGCTCTCCCCGCTGTCGCTCGGGACTGGCTAGCCGCTTTGGCTTTGCATTAATGCAAGAGATTCCATGATTCCACTAGCAGCACTAGTGCTTTCAGCCCTGCTTGCAACAAGTGTGTAAACCTGGCGAAGAGTATTAGTAGAGTAACAGACATGCTACGGTAAGACATGGAAAGTTCAGTCCATGTTATAGTTAGCAGAATAAAACTCTGTTATGCTTGTATAAGCCTTGAGTTGATTGATTGATTTATTTAAGGACGCTCTTTAACATCTCAGGTCATCAGCGTCCCATTCAACTCAGGGCGTGAAACGGCCGACAAATTTTGCTCAGAGGCCTCTCTTTCAGGCTTGAGGTTCTTTTTCGTGCCGTAAATGGATTTTTACGCCCGAAAAAATCCATCGGTCCTAGCCGGATTCGAACCCGCGATCTTGGGTGTAGGAGGCTAGTATGGTAACCACTACACCACCAGGACCGACTTGAGTGGAATAGTGAACTCTAGATGTTTGCAGGGCAACTTGAGAAGCACACATTGACTTGCACTGACCATTCTCCTAAACTTGGAAAATTTCTGAGTAACGTTAAGTAAAAATATAAACGTTAATACATAATTTTGTACTTAAAATTATCACTTATTTCCCTACATTTGTAGACGGAGCACTGTATCATAACAAGCCTATACCTACCGTGGTGCATGAGAAACATTTCCGCGCTGGAAACGTTCGCCACACGTAATGTTTCATACTGGATAATTATTTGTCTCGACTAAGTGTTAGACATTTCGATATGGCAGCAGTTTTCTTTAGGAGAAAAGCTCTCTCTTGCCATTTTTAATATTCTTTGAATAGTCGAACAGTGTACAAATAGAGAAAGCTGCGAAATCTATCCACTGCACTTCAGTATTTTCATATTTCGTCTGTATTACTTCCATTTATAAATGGATGCCTAGGGATATATCAGAACTCCAAAGTAGTGATAACTGCCTCTACAGAACATAAAGGCGAATAAATATTGCATTTGCATTATTGAACTTTGGCCCTTGTGAGTTTTCAACTAATCTTTGACACCCTCTCTCTCGGGAGCCGTTTATTTTGTGCGTTATGTTGCTAGGCAATGAACCGAGGCGAAAGCATAAAGTCTATAATTAAGTTTATTGACTTGGGTGGGGAGATTTAGTAGCATTTGACTTTTCTGTAAGTAAAGATACTTTACTGCTGAAGAATAGCATGCAATAACTTTTCAACTGAGCATTCTGAAATGTACTTAAAAATCTATAGAGTGCTTGCGATATCTTTGTATTAACGGCTCTCTCCCGCTAGTGCAATGCAGCAATGCCTTCAACTTTAGGAAGCGTTCTGAAATATTAAGCCCGCAGTATTTGGTGGTAAATAGGTTTATATACCGAATATCAGGGGAATAAGATAAATTAAGGTATAAAAACGAGCAAGTGCGCATTAAATTTTAGGATTACAGAGAGTAACAGAGTTGAAATGTTTTCCTTTATGCAATTTAAATTGCGCCCTTCCCCTCTTCCATGATCACTACATGAAGCTCCTGTTCCCATTTACTGTGTATGCACAGCCCGATTCTCAGCTTACTCGCCTATCGGTTGCAATGTATCGTATCTGCTGTGCAGCTTAGTGAGCTAACCAGACACTGTTTGACTTTTCTTCCTGTAGGACGTAACAAGAATCCCCAACTGAGGGTACGTTTTCGACCTAATTTTTGTAAATTATCTACTAAGAACTTCTTCATTTCTACCCAGTGACCCAGGTGATTTGTATTTACCAAAGGCTTTATTTTATTTTTAGTTTAGTTCAAGATATATCTTATAAGGTTTTGTTAATCTGTTTACTTTTTTGAATTAATAAATTCAATTTTTTTCTTTTCCTCGTTATTCCACAATGTTTTGTAATATTCTTCCTATTATTTAATTTCGAAATTTTGTGAATTATGTGTTGCTGTTTCATTTAAATATTACAAAAATTATGTATGGTGCCGCGATTTCCATGCACATAATTTTCTGCATTTGGAATACAGATATCAAAGTTTTCTAAGAAATAACACACCTTTTAAATTAAATTTTTGGTGCATCTAAACAAATGATGAACAATGAGTAGATATGGAAACTTCGTGTATATTTCTACCTACTGTATACCATAGCAGTAAATGATTATAATATGTTTTATTTATTTAAATTGTGATATTGTGAATAAGTAACTAAATTGCTATTTACTAATAGCAACTTTTTCTATAATATAGGGAGAAATGGTAAGAAACAGTTTTTATAAATGCTCAAGTATGTTATTTAAGTGATTATGACTACCCGAAATAATTAGAAGTGGCACCACACAAGCTGATAGATCGCTGAATATGGAAGAGGTATTATATCCAGGATATGGAGAAGATATCAAGAATGGAACAACATACAGCTACATCAAGGATTATAACTGTCTAAGGGTCCTGAGAGAAAGGAGGTAAACTACTACCATGATAAGAAGTGTCCTGCAGAATGTCGACAACGTAACTGTTTCAACTCTGTCTTTTAGAAAGAAAAAGTGCGTCATGTTCACCGCCCATTAAAATATCCAAAGATTCGGTATGGAAATCGCACAAGGTCCTGGGAGCATGTCAAAGAAGTCATGTTCTCTTCACACATTAATCACGCTTCAGTCTGTATCCAGATTCCAGCAGAATTCACACGTGGAGACACGTATACAGGAAGTGTACAAATTCATAGGAGGTACCATCATTTTCTGCGGAGGAACAATGATAAAGAAAAAAACAGATTTCATTTTGCTCTGTAGAACAATAAATGCAATCAGATACGTCAGAATGATTTACAGTTTGTGGTTCTTCCTATAGCTGAAGGGTCTGGCCCTAAATTCCTTTACAAGCATCATAATTCTAAAGTACATTATCCTCTGTGTGTGTGTGTATAACTGATTATGAAAACACGTACTTTGGAGTACTAAACGGGCCAGATCTAGCATCCGTGCGATAATCTTTAACAGAGAGTTTTAGAGGGCATCAAAACTCTGTATCAGCTGTTTTCGTCTTCATCATCACTAGCAGAATATCGAAAAAAATAAAATACTTCATTGCATTTTTCGGGAGATATCCAGCAGCACTTAATTATATTAAATAATGGTGTATGACGGAAAACTAAGGGGAAAAAATGAAAATTTTACATACATTTACTTTTCCTTAAAATGGAATACATTTTGTTTGCGTGGAATATTGTGTGATTGCTCTAACGAAAGATCCAGAATTTATCAGGAGAGAATTTGGAGCTCGGTTTATATTTATTTTGAATATTTAGCGAATAAAAATATAAAATCAAATAATAAATCCACAAAATGCACTTATGGTTATGAATGTCCAATACACAGATTAATTTTTGCTAACAGTCAAACAGATGAACGTCGATTTTAAATCGATTTATGGTACAATTTATTTTATTTTTTCATTTAAAATAATAAATTGAAAACAACTGAAGCATGCTTTTTGTGTAGTGTTAACTCCCGTTTTTACTAATGAGACACCACAGGCGATGGACACTGATGATACATGAAATAATACATAGGGAAAGGAGTGTATATATGTATATATATATTTAAGGAAGGAGGCGTTCCAGGCCTGAATCTAGGGTACCTTCCTGCCATTTGTCATTTATGAGGACTGAAGAAAACCTAGTGGAATTCGAACCCGAGACCTCCCGCTTACGAGTCCCACGTTTTAACGATCTAGGCCACCCGTGGCGGTCTGAAGCATGTTAACCTACAATATTAATTAAAGTTATAATTATTAAAAATCATTTTCTCAAAATTAAATGACATTGGGTAAACTTATTCCATACAGTATTTCTGTTTTGCTTAATACTTTTTTGACTTTGAACTTTGAATTATGAGGTCAATTTATGCTCGCCAAAACGTTTTTAATTGCCCACCCTGTTGATTATTAATTTCTAGTTCACCCTGTCGCTTAGACGAAAGAAGTTATAAAGGATAAGGTATTCTGATGAATTTGCATAAAAATAATTATAAAAAGGTGCCATAAAACGAAAGTGATAAAACGGAAACGTTAAACTATGGCAATAGGACGCAGTGATTGTTGGAATTCTTTATATGCTTGATTCCTGTGCTAAATAGTCGTGGCAAATACCTACTTTTTTTTTACATAACTTGCATGATTCATAATTATCAGAAATTTAAAGAAAAATGCAGTATAGCTTAAACGGTTTTGGTGTTCATTAGAACTTGATTATTCGTCCTAATGAAGTGGGGGGGGATAAAGCGGATAATCGTAGAATTATTTTCCTTACCTTATTTGCATGTCCATTTGAAGAAATGGTACACATTTTTATGAACTTTATTACCAGAAATTTTTATTTTTGATTTTCGTTCCAATTCTACGAAGTAAAACAACGTTTGAGATAGAACTGTCAATTTCTAGCTTCAATAATTGCATGAGGGTCTCTGCCGATTAACAATGTCTCGTACTGTTGTAACACTGACCCTTAATTCATTAGCTAAGTTAATCATCATTATTAAACCTTTCTGTAATTTTCACTATAATTTATTTAAACTTTAGTGGAGGAAAATATCGTGAAGCGAAATTCCACAACAAAGTGAAAAAAGTCATACAACTTTAAGGTTATGATATTGTGAATATCCATAGTGTTTAAAAAAGATGTTAGTACAGGGTTTACATAGTGTTTTGATAAGTAATTTGGTTCGTATATCAATAGAGCGCAGCAGCATCTGTATATCTGATCATAAAGTTTGCTTTGTATATATCTATGTTCTATTTTTAAGTGTCATTCTGATGATAATTCATTGTTTGGCTCTTATTTAAACACAAGCAATTCGAGTGAAGGGAAAAATGGATTCAATTTTTTTTCCCATAAGGGAAAACAGCAAAGGAAGTTCATGAGACGATTTTTGCCTACATAGGTAATGCATGATGCCATTTAAACTTGGTTAAATGAATTCAAGCGTGAGAGGATAAACATCGAAGACGCAACGCGTCCTGGAGCTCCAAAATCATCTCTGAGACCAGAAACCATGGAAAGTTCATGATATTATATTGTCTGCCAAACAAGTAAAAGTACGGGAGTCAGCAGTAGAGGTGGTTGGACTATCCCAATTAGGGTGCTGATTTTATTCTTCTTAGTGAGGCATAGATTCGTTTTAATGGAACAATTCCCAAACCATATACGAACTTAAGGACAATATAAAAACAGAAACCATGAACATTACGCAAGAAGAACTTATGCGTGTGAATGGAAATTTCATCCGAAGAGGCCAGGAATGTCTAAATGCAGATGGACACTGCTTTCAACACCATTTATAAGTTTAGTAGTCATTATAGTGATGTTGCTATGAGCAAGTAACGCAGTAGTTTTAGAACAGAAAACCCCCGCGGCTGGCAATATAAAGAAAGCTCTGTTGAATTTCATTTCACTCTAAATAATATGTTTGAAGAATTGTATTGGTGCCATCTCTTTATTGTACTAGGTACTTTTTTTTTCGGTGATTGGTACTCTGTATATAATCTTCTCATCTACCGCTAATATTTGGGAGAGGGCAACTATGCTGTCTTCTGTCTTCGGGTGTTAAACTTGTTTGAAGGCTCCTGCTTCATATCACGGGTACCGCCACGGAATGGCCGAGATCGTTAAGGTGCGGATTCGTGAGCGGGAGTCTGGTATTCATGTACTTCCTGACTCAGGTTTTCCCCAGTTCTCATAAATGGCAAGTGCCAGGGAGACACCTTAAACTTAGACCCAGAACGCTTCCTTCTTTTAAAAAAATTCTTTCCCAGTTTATCATTTCATCTCATGTATCATCAGTGTCCACCGCCTGTGGTGCCTCAGTAGTAAAAACGGGCGTTAAACACCATTGGGGGAAAAAATCATGCGTCGCGTTTGCGATAAAGGGCCTTTAGAGAGGAATTCGTTATCTTCCCTGGCGGAAGTGGTTACAGAAGTCGAAAATCTGGGGGCTTAGCAACACTTTCCTCTCTAAACATTCTATCAGCTGCTTTCGTATACCTTTAACAGCTCTTATTTGGTCTATAATACCTTTGTAGATGGAGTTTTTAACTTTATGTTTTTGATTGATACAACCCTATTATCTTTTATAGAATATTAGAGAACAACAGACTGATGTTTTAAAACATGCATTCATTGAATGAGCGCCTCTCCGTATAAGGCAGTATTCACTTTGTTGTCATGTCTTCTGCCTTTTCGCTCTCTCTATTTTACTTCTCCAGACGTTTGTGAAATATTTCCCCTTAGCTGTATATAAATTTTCAGTTTGAAAGCGCGAAGAGGGTCCAGGGGTACACTTAATGCTCAAGTTGTCATCTTTCTTTCTAATGTTCCCCAAGGGCCCCGGAATGTAAGCACAAAAGATATAAAACACCTGCTTCTTTACGACTGCGTTATTCCCGTCAAGATATGTCTACAGTTTAACGATTCTCATTAACGCTTGCAACTTCAATAACTTTATTTTTGTGCTACCACTGAAGGACTATGTCACCGACGTGCATGAAAAGGTAATGTAAATGACGTCATCGTTCATTGCACGATGCAGAGTTAGTGACAGTTGGGGCAGGTCTACTGAATTAAATGAACCAGTTTAAAGCAGTTTCTTTTTGCAATTCGATATATGAAGAGCGAAAATGTCGGAAGTTGTAAGTGCCATTTTTAAATTATATCGTTTTATTTCAAAATACGTTCTATGTGCCCAGAGGCATATTCCTATACTCTTTAACAGAGAGCGCAATTGTAAATGTCATGCTATGTTGTCATTTGGTGTTCTAAGAGCCTTGCCGTGATAATATTAGTTTTTAAAATATTTATAATACAGAAATATTTAGTAAGTGGTCGTAGTTTATGAGTTGCGATTGAGATTTCACTAAAGAAAAGAAGAAGGATAAGTAAGGCCTTCATTTTCAAAGATTTACATAGGATTAAGCTAAAGATATAAATCCTTTTCATGTAGTTCCAATGGAGTTAAGTGATTTCTTTGTTTTTAAGAATGTTGCTTATTTACTGTTAACATGAAATAAGTGAAACATTTCAAAATGTACAATGCTTAAAGTATCTCGATCTCTTCCATTCTCAAATAACTATTAAAAGAATGGTGGAGAGTTTTTGAAGTTTTAAAGAGGAAAATCAATGGTTGATATATTGCAACCTGTGCTTCGTCTGAAAGATCAACCCCTAATATAGGTTGAAAAAATAGAAAGACCTGTCGTCCATGTTGCCATTTCTTCCTGAAGAGTACAGAGATTTTTATAAGAAATCAGTTTCAACCCCTGTGTAAGAATTAAAAAACTAAACTCTTCCTGTCAGCTGTGAGGAAAAAATATGAAAATTGATATTCTTGTACATGTTTCATGATACATTTTCGTACTTTTGCCCTTAATAACAACTTTTGTGCTTAATTATATTATAATATATGTTCTTGCTGATTATTAATTTTATTTTTAAAAATTATTTTACCGCCACGGGTGGCCGAGGTTGTTAGGCACGGATTCGTGAGCGGGAGGTCTGGCGTTCGATTCCCGGTAGGACCGTCCTCCCTGACTGAGGTTTTTTCCCAGGTTTTCCCTAGTCCTCATAAATGGCAAAAGCTGGGGAGGTACCCTAAACCTAGGGCTGGAACGTTTCCTTCCCCCCCAAAAAATACTCTTTCCAATATATCATTTCATCTCATGTATCACCAGTGTCCATCGCCTGTGGTGCCTCTGTAGCAAAAACGGGCGTTAAACGCCATTCATTCATTCATTCATTTCTATCTGACCATTGAATTTTGGTAACATTATTTATACAAAATAATTTTGTATTAAAAATGTCCTCTTAAAGATTTTGGATGTAATAAATTAAATGCTAACAGAAATGGGTAATTTTTTGCTTATCATGTAAATTTTAGAAAATGGCGCTTAGAACGTTTGACATTTCCATTCTTTCTATAGCGATTCTAACAACATATGAATAGTTTAGTGTCCTAGTTACCGAAGAATAAAAAAAAATGTTCTAATTATTTGCGGTCCAGATGCTAGACATGGAAAATTAAAGGCTAAATCTTGAATAAACACAAAGCAATGTGTTGGCAACGTGTTAATTTCTTAAACAACCTTAAATCGCCTTCACTTCTGCTCTTCAGCGCCGCACAAGTAATTTGAAATAGGGCATCTATGATCTACCTGCTCAGATTGCAAAGTTATCGCGTAAGTTTCTAAAGGACGAGTATACCACTCAAGTTGGAAACTTTCATTCGAAATAATACATTAAAATCGTAACATGTTGTGCCTTGCAGAAATGATGTCTGTTTTCTCGTTCGGCTGTATGAAGGGTGCATTGTGTGTTCGTCCTACTTAATCCTCTAATCTCTATTTGTTTCGCTGTGTTCCGTCGTACATGAGCAGCAAATTTTCTGAATGATGTCTTTCAATCTCGATATGCCACAAATCTCCCTTGATCAAGTTTAGACACTTGCTACCTTGTTCCGTGTCTGAGAAAGTGTGGGGTCGGTGTCATATTAACGGATGGAGCATGTATGTATCTTTTATACTGACGTCAAGTTTATTTATTTATTAACATCTCAGGTCATCAGCGTCCCATTCAATTCAGGGCGTGAAACGGCCGATACATTTTGCTACTATGCCTCGTTTTTCATCCTTGAGGTTCTTTTACGTGCCGTAAATCTGATACACGGGGCCCTGACTTTACTTCCCTTCTGAAAGAAGCCATACGTAGGATTTTTACGGCTGGGAATAAGCAAATACTTAATTTTACTTCCATCACATGCATGAGAAAAAATAAATTAATAATAAATAAAAAAAAAAATAAAAATAATAAAAAAAAAAATAAACGGAAATACTACAGTCTATCACCTTATCCATTAGACCACACAGTCAAGTACTAAATAGCTTCCTCTAGACTGAGCTAAAGTGTGGGAAAACCGTAATGACCTCCCATCAAGTATACTCATATATATCGTCTAAATATAAACATATTGCTACGAGATACTTGGTATTTCTGCAGTGTTGCCACTGTTACTTTCATGCATCAAAATTGAGCAGAAACTATGAACATTTTCAGCTTTAATCAATAAACAAAAATGAATGAATTATTAACTCTTACTACGGAATCTCCTGCATCTTAGAAAAACTGGATTGTTAATGCGCTCCATCATTAATTGAAAAAAAAAAAAAAAATATTACAAGTAATATCACGAGGGGATCTGAGATTACCGATAAATTTACGAACGTATTGAATTTATCTGGAAAACTCGGACTCTCGATTGGCATTTATTAGGACTATTTCACCAATAAAACAAGATATTAAACACACTTTCTCCAAAATTATAATAATTAAATATTTGTACTTAACCTTTTCGAGCAATTTTGCAACAGAGGAATGCCGGCAATGCCAATAGAAGAGAGCAAAATATGGGTTTAGGACTATTTCATGAATAAAATAAGAAATAAAGAAATATATATATATATATATATATATATATATATATTTGAAATTCCCGCATAAAATATTAACACTTGTATAAAATATTATATTTATGAATATCTATTCTATTCAAATACCGTGAGATTGAAATGGACAAAAGTCGGCTATTACAATCGCTACCGTTCGCTTGTCTAATACCAACTGACCGAGAGAGAGAGAGGGGGGGGGGGAGGAAGAAGATAACATACAGTGTCTGTATTTTTTTTTTTTTTTTTTTTTTTTTTTTTTGTATTCTGTAGTATGGAATTCTTAATGATAAGATCAATTTGCACATTTGACGCATCACCAAAACGCTTTTGCATTATGATTGTCGATTGTCCATACTTCTGTTGCTATCAATAGCTTCCCACCGCCTCTTACAAAAGTGGTCAGTAATGCGTGTTCAGGAATTATATAGGGGTGGTATAGAGTAGCTACACTGAACCTCAAGACATGCACGTCGCGTGATAAAATGGATTTGATAATTTTTTCCTCAATAATTTTACTCCGTAGTCCTCTGTGATTGGTCAAAATTGGAAATTTTATTTCCTTTCTTTGGTCGATGTCGTCACATGAGTGAAATAGTCGTTCTATCAGAATCATCCTGTGAAAGGTCCTGTAAAAATGTAATTTTTAAGAAGGTTACTTGCCACTTTTAAGGATTTTTAACAGGAAACTTTGACTTATTCTATTGACAAAATTGTAGTAGAAACTTTTGGGTTTTCTTGCTCACAGATAACATCCAATGGAGTATTCTCATCAATTGCACTTTTCGGCCGACCTGATTTTGGAGTCGCGCTGCCAGTTTGAGTAAATTTCTTGTCACTATTGTATGTGGAATGTATATCATTTAATAAATTCGCCACCTCTCAATGAGATTTGTCTCCATAGCCAACCATAATTAAAATTAGATTTTTTTTTCTTTTTGCTCAACATCAGATAAGGTTATTTAGCCCATTGGATGTCAGACTTAATCTCTTAAATAGTATATTTCTGTATTAATAAACATGATTAATGCATACATATAAACAAATGACAGTATTTATGAAATTACTAAAAACACAGTAAACAAAAGGTTTTATTATACGTTACACCTTTTGTTTTCTAAATTTAGCACAAGTATGTACAGAAATATTTAGTGTGCGTAATTTTTGAGAATCTCTTAATGAACATTATTAAAATGTAAATATATATTGGGTTTCCATTTCATGTTCCTTGAAGAGGTCTGTCCATCTTTTTCTGGTTTGCCTTTTGTCCTTTTTCCTATCCGGGGGTCCCATATGGATATCTTGTAGCTCCACCTATTGTTCAGCATTCTTGCGACGTGTCCGCCCCATTGCCATTTGCTTCTGGTAGCTATTTGTGTGATGTCTGTTGTCTGAGATAACTGGTTTATTAATATTATAGGTATTTTGTCCTTCAAAGTTATCTTGCGTTGCATTTCTTTTTGGCATATTTGAATTTTGTTCTTTGTTTTTCTGTTAGTTTTTTTTTTTTGATTGATTTATTTATGGACGCTCTTTAAATCTCAGGTCATCAGCGTTCCATTCAACTCAGGGCTCAGAGGCCTCTCTTTCACGCTTGAGGTTCTATTTCGTGCCGTAAATGTACGACACGGGACCCACGGCTTTACTTTCCTTCCGAAGGAAGCCATACTTAGGATCCATCGATCCTGGCCGGGTTCGAACCCGCGTTCTTGGGTGTAGGAGGCAAGTATGGTAACCACTACACCACCAGGACCGACTTTTTCTGTTAGTAAACATGTCTGGTACCCATATATTAATACAAGGTATGCACAGGTTTCGAGTTCTAGAATCTGAATTTTCTTAATTAGTGTTTGGTCTAACAATGTTAACTTAAGGGCCCAAAATGCTCTCCAGATTAATGAGATCCTTCTTTGTACTTCCACCCCCCCCCATTTTATGATGGAAAGAAATTTGTTGTTCTAGGCATGTATATTCGCTCACACATGTGAGGACTGTTCCATCTTTTTTATCGGGTTTTCAGCTCGTTTAAAATTAGCTGTGTCTTCCGTTTGTTTAGTGACAGCTCTGTATTTTTTCAATGGTCACATAATTGTTCGATGTTTTGGCGAATAAGACCACGTCGTCGGCAAATCCTAGACTTGCTAGTCGACTGCCGTTTATGGTGATTCCGAAATTATTTTGCCAGTTCGATTTCCTGAATATATGCTCCATTACACAAGCGAAGAGTTTGGGATAGATTGGGTCGTCTTGTCGAACTGCCCTTTCTAGTCGGAATGGTTGTTCCATTCTGGTTTTACTTTCGCGAAACTTTGACTGCAGTCAAAGCGTGGAATAGCTCATCACATTAGGAAAAACATGAATTATTTTTAATTGGTTTATTAATGGACACTCTTTAACATCTCAGATCATCAGCGTCCCATTCAACTCAGGGCTGAAACGGCCGACAAATTTTGCTTAGAGGCCTCTTCTTTCAGGCTTGAGGTTCTTTTTCGTGCCGTAAATGTACGACACGGGGCCCAGGGCTTTACTTCCCTTCTGAAGGAAGCCACACTAAGGATTTTTACGCCCGAAAAAAATCCATAGGTCCTGACTGGGATCGAACCCGCGATATTGGGTCTAGGAGGCAAGTATGGTTACCACTACACTACCAGGACCGACAGAAAAAAAAAAATACGAGATTTCCCTACTTGTTAGGAGGCCTTTGCCCTTAAGGGACTTATAGGCTATCTTTATTTTATATTTATGTTTCATTTTCATTTAAAATGTGATAGAGTTACTATGGTAATTAGAAAAAATCGGTAATATAATTTTTGAGTTGGGCTATTCCCACAAACCGAGTTTCATGTCACCTAACCACAAGCTTCAAAGTTATTGAGGTGATGGGGTACTTTTAAATGTTTGATTGTGAGACTGTGCTGCCTATCCTAAGCATGGTATCATTTAGTAGATCCAACCTTTCTGTTTATTACTTGCAGCTCAGTTATTTTTAAACTTTTAAAATAAAACCACTAACTTGAAGAGCCATAATCATTAGCGTTGTGGACAGCAAGTGTGACACGACAGAGACAATTTAACCACGTTTCTCATCATCATTGGTCTCACAGTCACGGCTATACGGAAGCGGTTTCTGGGATAACAGGTTGAATTTTGCTGTGAACCCCACTAAAACTTTACTGGCTTAACTTCCCACAACTCCAGCTCTAGTTCTCCAGGATGGTAACGGAGATGTTTTAGAGTGAAGTGTAATGAAGACAAATGTAACATGTCACAATGAGCGATCGCCAGCAATAGGACAAAATTATCTTTTGGTTGTAGTACACGAGAATATAAAAACAAAAGACATTATTATTATTATTATTATTATTATTATTATTATTATTATTATTATTTAGTCTATTCCCGCCTCTGTAGAATTGCATACTTTTTATACTGCTGGGGAATTCCTAAGTCTATTTTTATTATCAAGATTTAACTTTGTGATGTTTCTACAGATTCACTCTCGATACCGTCACGAGTGGCCGAGGTCGTTAAGGCGCGGACTCGTGAGGAGAGACCCTGGGGTTTGATTCCTACCACTCCCTGACTTGAGTTTTTTTGCAGATTTTCCTGTCCTCGAAATCCTTACGTAGGTGTGGAACGTTTTCTTCCTTAAAAATTATTCTTTCTCAATGTATCATTTCATCTCATGTATATCAGTGTCCACCCGTAATGCCTCAGAAGTTAGAACGAGCGTTAAACACTGCTCAAAAAATGTCGATATACTGCTGCAAAATTTTGTCTTTTTACGAATGCCAATTACTTGAATTTTTCGATTTTTTTTTCAGTTAAAAGTGCTGAACGGCAGGATCGTTTTTGCTAACATTTTACATGAAACTGTTGAATGAGGAGTTCACATTCATATGATGGAAAAGGGGCGCGTGAACAAAAACCCTGCGGCCACTGCTTTATTAAATACCTTCGTACTATAAACTTTTAATTTGAAAATGTAGACAGTAATCAAATTATATAAAGCCCTTATACTACACGAGTTTATATTTGGAAATGTAGACGATTACCAATTAATAAATTCTATTTTATTAATAGATATTTAGCTTCATAAAATTATTCTCACTGGAACCATCTTCTTCTTGCATTCAATATTTAAGTCATTAATAAACAATTTCAGAAGAGTGAAATATTGTGCTAATTATTAATATACATAAGAAAGAGACTACATAATGTTTACTGTTAAAATCTGCACATAAAGTTTATTTATCTATCTTTAAAGATAAGCTCTAACCAATTAAAGATTATAGTTAAAGGAAGAATAGCAGATGCCATATTTGTTATCACACAATTAACTGCTAATTCTGTATGCTATTTTTAGACTAGACGAGAACTATGGAACATGCTGATTATAAAATCTGGTCTAAGTAATTAAATATTTTGCAATCCCCTCCCATGGAATAACAAATTTCCCTTAAAGAAAAACCAAAGTTTTTAAACTATAACCCAGCAATATATACTTTGTATTGTTTTTTCAGTGGACCAATATAAGTAGATTACATGAGTTACGTAGCAAAGCAACGATTGTGAGATGCTAGTCAAGGCCTTATACTGATGCAGGTAGCAGCATATACATGGATTGAGGCAGAGTGATTGTGCGCTCGTGTATTACTGGGTGCTTTCACTGTGTGTCAGATGTGTGCTAAATAACGCCTCTGGCTAAACATAGTCTTGCGGAAAGGGGTTTTTGGTACGTGAAAACGAATTCGGCGATTCGCAAGTAAATGTTCTGGTAATCGTGTACCAGATAGATAAACTGTTCGTCAACATGTTAAAAATTTAGACAGGATCTCTCAATCACAAGAAACGTGTTCTTATAGAATAAAAGTTAGGCTAGCAATGTATTGTCCCTGAGGGACACCCTTTTCAACTTTTCTTGTATCTGAAGTTAGTGTTTATTTTCGGTACAATTTTATGCTCTAAATAGTGATATTAATATTAAGATTAGATAGCTTCCTTGTTTTGGTGGTTAACGTTGCTGACTGTTGGCTGGGAGTTCCGGTCTTCCATGTCCAGTATCTGCTTAGAAATTTTATATGGTGGATAAATTTGGAACGGGGCCCTCCCACCTCGTGAAGAAAATTGTGGAGCTGTCTGACACAAAGCAGGCATCCTTCGGTCTGGAAAGTTGCATGATAGGCCACCGCTGGGGCCCCGGCATCGCAAGACGAAGGTAGAGGACGTAGCGGTTGCTGCGGCAAGTCTAGGTTCATTATCGTGTTGTCATGCCATAGAGGAGAAGTAATAAAAATACTTAATTTATGTGATGCGATTCTATTTCCCCTTTTTCGGTTGCGGACTGCAGTAAGCATCAAGCAGCCGCCATCAGGCGGTCCGTAACTCAAATAACCTTATTGTATAATGACGTTGCAGTTTGAAGTGTGATGTATTAACATACGTTGTGTGTTAGCTTATGATTTTGAAAAGTTCAAGGTCACGGCCGGGACTTTACCTAACCATTGCGATGTGCTTACCATTTGAGCTACCGTACCCTGACCTACCACAATCGCGAATCTTCTCCATACCCTGGAAATCTCACTCGTAGAGTTTTATTCTTAAGAGGCGACTCGAAACTTTATGGGGTACTTATAGCAAAGTTTTCATAATTATCCACACTATTAGGGTTAATTTATATTAAGTACCTATATTGTTTTAGACAAGCCCTGAATCACTGTCTGAAAAATGGGGCCGGGCAGCCTTTGGAACGAAAGACGAGGTATCGCAAGTTTGAACCCTTTGGCAATTGTCTGGACACTTCTAAAGCTGCAAATTAGATTTATACAACAGAAACGCCCCGGGTACTCATTTGGATAGAAGAGTGAGTGAACCTGAGCTAGTTTGGACACAACAGTAAGGAGGAAAACAGAATCTCGGGCATTCATTCCGTGAGTCTCAGGTGATAAATATTGATGGCATCAAACAGCGCAATTTGCTTATATTTGGGAAATGAAGAAGACAACACTTCAATAGTCCCGAATGCTGATTTTTGATATGTTACTTTTGTCAGTATTAATGATGGAACATGTTTCTTCTTTCCGTGTTTTGAGAAGCTTAATGTTAAAAGCTCCAGAGGCACTGGAATAAGGTTATTTCAGTTGCAACGGCCCTGCAGGTACCTGGCGAATGGGAAGGATTAATCGACCCGAATTTTAGAGCAGTCTCGGCTGTCTACTGCAGCACAGGTCCTGTCAGTAATGTTACTGGAAGTAGACAGAGCTAATGCACGGATAAAAGGTCAAAGTGAGCATTAGAAACATTCCCTGCATGAAGGGAACATGTCTTTCCTTTCATTCCATGTTGGAAAGGATTCATGGACACCAGAAAAACACCAATAATCATTACGTATTAGAAAATCTAACTGTTACAACGCGGTACTCAACTGTTGCAACATTTAGCAAGTTGTTTAGACAGGGAGATATTTTTGTCCTGCGTCCGCGGTTGAATGCCAGCCAGTCTCGGGCTACCTACCGCCACGGGTGGCCGAGGTCGTTAAGGCGTGGACTCGTGAGTGGGAGGTCTACGGTTCGAATCTCGACAGCACCGTCCTCCCTGACTTAGGTTTTTTCCAGGCTTTTCTCAGTCCCCATATGTGGCAAATGCCGGAGAGGTTTCTAGATTAGGCCTGGAACGCTTCCTTCCTTAAAATATCCTTTCCCAGTTTATCATTTCATCTCATACATCATTAGTGTCCACCGCCGTCCACCAGACGAGTTCTAATTACTAAAAAAAAAAAAACAAAAAAAAAAAAACAAATAAGTCGCTATTTGTAAAACATTGTGAGTCATGAAGTGTTAAATTCTATTCATGGATGAAACAGGGTGATTGCGATTAGTAGGAAATTCTAACCTCTCGGTTATTTCATTTACTAGCCACCACACTATATCCTTTGACAGCCGGAATATCTCTTCAAATTTCCTGTTCCCATGCTCTTCAAAAGGGTCACCTCTTTTTACAATGATCCGGTTTTGACGCTCATTCTGATTTAAATAATTAAGGCATATTATCTCATCCTCAATATCTTCAAAAAAGTCGAAACGCGCGGCCATTTTATGTAAGTTGACCGCACTAAACGGTGTTGGTCGGTCCAGCACTCGCGGTCAAAGTTGACCATAAGCAACTACCTTGTTTGACTCTGACCATTATCGATGCAGCGAAAAATAACATTGAATGCGGTCAAATTTCGAAAACTTGAGTTATGCTCATCTCTTAACCGAAACTGCCTTGTATTAACACAAAACAGAAATATATTACTTGCTCTTGTAACAGCAAATTGCACCATCTTCTGAAAAAAGTTACCCTTCAATTTGAAAATAAAATGGACTGTTGCGAGACATTCCCATGGGAATAAACAAAAAGGAAATTGGTGAGCTTTATACGAACCATTCTTTATTATTGTAATTCCTTCAAGTATTAAATTTAACTGCATTTATGAAAGATATTTCAAGAAGAAAGGGACAGAGATTCAGAAGAAGCTTCAGCTGGTGTTAGCTTCCCTCTCGAAGACAGAAAAGTCGTTTCTTTTAGATTTTATGTTTATTATTTCGTTTCACTGCAAAGAGGGCATTAAGAAGTTTCCTTTAGCTTATACATCGGAAACAGATTTCAGTTTTTATGGCAAGTTGTTTCCTATGGCAGCGGGAGTGGAAGAAGACATATCGGTTATATTTTACAGGAAGATATAAGGGGGAAAAATAAAGAAATAAAACAAAATAAAAAGGAAGACAATATATTCTCTTTGAAAGAAATTGCAGAGTCTTAAACGAAGAGACCGGAAGTTTATTGTGTCTGGAGAATAAGAAACCATAAAGTGGGCGAGATGATCATAACGACTTTTATGTTAAGTAACGCGAAGGAAGGTTACCCGGTCACTTGGAAATGGTATCTGATGCTCGTAAAAATGGCGCAGTTCATTAGCCGTTACTGAGCTGATCGTAACAATTCCAGATCGGCGTCGGGTAATGGGAATCCGACCGGGTTTAACGGTGCGGAGAAGTTGGGTACTACCCTCTAATGTACTCGGAGCTTCCATTTGCACGCACTTCAACATTAAGTCTTTCCTCTTGTTCAAGACAAATCACAGCCTTCTAGAGCTAAAAGTTCCTGAAATAAGTGCTCGCAAAACCCCCTCCCCAAAAAGAAAAGGAGACTTCTACAGTGACATAGTCGAAATTTTATTTAAAACCAAGGAATATTAATAATATAATATTAATAAAATACCAAAATAAACAGAACATTCCAAATATTAAAATGTTACAAAAATAAAAACATGTTTTTTGACCCTCCGCCTTTTCACTTTAATATTTCCCTTAAGAAATAGTGAAATCCAAGAAGGCTGTCGCTAACCAAGGTTTGACAACCATAAAAATCGACCAGCTTTAACTGCCTTAGCATCCAGTTTCTGTCCAGTTATTTCGGGCTCAGCCACGGAATCATTTTCAACTCATAATGATGTACATGCTAACAAGGGGCAACAGCCAGTGGCTTGTTGGACTTGTGCGCACCTTCTCCCTCTGTAGAAGTAAAGGGGTAGTGGGAGATTCGTTAAAAAGAATAGAGAGATAGTGTTCTCTATGGTGTTGAGTTCCGTGTAGTACAACGTTAGAGTGTATGTTTTTCTTTACATAAGAAATCTGGAAATGTCTACGCTAATCATTAAAGACTTTAGTGATAAAACAAAGAGTTATACTATACAGTGTAAGAGTATCAGAAGAGATGAATATACCAAAAGTGTCACATTAAAATTGATTTTCTACAGTATTTTAAAATATCCTCCACATACACTTACATAATGATCATCATCGACCGCCTTCACAATCTTGTGGTCAGCTTGTTTGTCTGTAAATCTGCACATTCCGGGTTCGAATCTCGTAAGAGAGATTTCCTTGCCGGTGCGTACTTTAAATGTTGTTGACTCCTGTCTCATTTACACTCATTCCAATAACATTCATTCATCATACCTTTATAGCTTCCTTGTTTGAGGGACGTTAACTGTAACCCTACCCTTCAAAAATAAATATTAACTATACGGATGACTTGTTGTTGAGTAGTGTTTAACGCCCTTTTTACTACTGAGGCACCACAGGGGGTGACACTGATGATCCACGAGGTGAAAGGAAGAAAGCGTTCCAGGTCTTATTTTAGGATACCTCACCGGCATTTGACATTTATGAGATCTGAGAAAACCTGGAAAAAACCTCAGTCAGGGACGACGGTCCTGATAGAATTCGAAGGCTCACGAGTTCGTGCCTAAACGGCCTCGGCCATCCGTGGCGGTCTGGTGATCTGTGGTAGCCTTACTTGCCTCGTAGGCCCTAGGTCGCGAGTTCAAGCCTGGCCAGGGTCGATGGATTTTTAGGGAATACATTCCAAGTATGACTTCCTTCGGAAGTAAAGCTGTTGGTTCCTAAAACAAGGGGCCTATGAGCAAAATCTATCGACCTGAATTGAATCGAACACTAAATTCAAAAGATATTAAAGAGTGACTTTAAATAAATAACTTAAATAAAACAAGTCTAAAGGGGACGCTTCACGTGACAGAATGTTTGCTATAGAAGTTGTTTGTTAAATTGATTGATTTGGTTTATTTACGAACGCTCTTTAACATCTCAGGTCATCAGAGTCCCATTCAAATCAGAGTGTGAAACGGCCGACAAATTTTGCTCAGAAGCCTTTTTCTTTCAAGCTTGAGGTTCTATTTTAAATGTACGACACGAAACCAACGGTTTTTCATGAAATGCATGTTTAATATAGTATACATATGTACTAGGAATAACACATATGAGGTATCAATAACGTTCAAATTGTTCACCTTACATGTCAATGCACAGAGACCATCGTTTCTCCATAGCTTTGAACAACCTCTGCAGTGGATCAGGTCCGTTCAAGCAACTGATGCACTTTTGTGATTTTAACCCTGTACACAAAGGACTTGATCCAGTTCCACGTGAAGAAGTCTTAAGGGGGTAAGATCAGCCTCGGAGCCCAAATACGCTATGAATTTCTTCCAATTCACCATACCGGGAACTTGCAGCTGAGGTAATCGCGAACAATGAGGGCAAAGTGGGAAAGAGCCCTGTTCTGTTTGGAATACAGAGGTGTTCATAGTTTCATCAGACTCCAATTGCAGGAAAACCTGAAACCTGTTACCGTTTGCTCCGCGAACATGAATGATACATAAATGTTAGTCTTGGTCATCCCTAGACACACGTTCACGAATGATTATGGTTTAGTTACGCGCTGTTCCAGCTGTAGCCAAGGTGTTTGAAGATGTAGCGAGAGGTTTAGGAAAATGTTATCGTCGATTCCTACAGTCTAATACACCAGTGGGAGACAGCATAAGAGGCAAGGGAAAACCAAAGTACTTCAAGATGGCTACTTTTGAAAATTTAAAAACATTCTGGAAAGGATAATGCAGCTAAATAAAGTTAATATCTCTCGAACAAAATGGTGAAAAAACAAAATTCTATCAGTTAATTAACGTGCACTCAAGATATACTTTGAAGAAACGTTCTTCATTATTAGATCATGTTACTTCTCATTACATAGACCCTTTTGTGTCGAACAAATACATCGTTAAATGTAGTTTAGAAACGGGACTGTCTTCCTGCTAGTTAAACCCTTCGAGACTTTAACTTTTACTTCGTTATTTTTAAGGTAAAACTATCCGAGAAAGTTTAACTTCCGTTTCCAATGTTTCTTTAATGATATCCGTGAACTTTTCATTACCGACTCTTGATGGAATCAACATTCCATTTATCCGGAGAGAGGTGTACTTACATTGTATCAATGCATTTTATTCCTGTAGCTTTCAGATATAAAGAACACTATCTTCATTAATTTCGTGGATTCTTTTAAGAAGAACGGAAATAATAAATCATCACAGAAGTATGTTTTTTTACTTCAAAAATACATAAAGACAAAATATATCTATTAAAAGGAACAAAATTAAACGTTATTGTCGTCTAAGTGTCTAATCTTGGCAATAATAACCTCTTAGAAACTGTAGACATTTGGTTTATAAGTTCTGAGAGATATTCTGATCTTACCCCATCCATACTTATTGAATAACTTTGCAGAAATGGTTTAAACTTGTTTAATGCTCTTTCGCGTACTTCTGTCTACGTGGGTTTGCTGCCCAGACTTGTAACTAGCACTCTCTGCTTTTCCTTAAATGCATTGCATCTTATGCAGTGTACAAGGTGTCTCTAACCTTTAGAACTAAAATTATGCAGAGGCAGAGGACTACCATCTGTAAACAGAGCATTTTAACTTCAATGCATGCATTAAAACGGCGCATGAAATCTTGTCGCAAACTCTTGAATACCCCTGGTGTCTGCTGTACAACGAGACCCTAGCAAGCAGTTCCTCCACAGCTTTCATAGACCAAAGGTGTAATGTGCACCAATAAGAAAAAGTCCAGAGGATAGAGATCCGGCGATGTCGCGCTGACAATGGGACATATCCTTCCTTTCCAATCCAACGATTAGAGAATTTGTTGTTCAGCTGCTCGCGAACATTAACATCAAAGTGGGCAGGCGCCCCGTCGAATTGTATCCACCAAGAGGTACGGTCTGCAACAATTTTGGCAGTACATCTCGCACGAATAGCAGATAACGCTGACCATCCAAAAGAAGGGGCATGAGATATTGTGCTATTAGGTGCTCTTGTACAGTTCCAGCCCTACGTTGATGGAGAATCATTGCTGATGAACAGAGGCGAGGCAGCGAATGGATTTTCATCGTTCCAAACATAACAGTTCAAAATACAATTACAGGCCTCATCATTAAACAATACAAATTGTAGGAAGTCCATTACTGTAGTGCAACACTGTGTGGTTCAGAATACCGTGCGATCAGTGATGCTTTCCTCCACGGCATAGGTTTTTGTCCTATGAGCGAGCCTGCATTCTTTTGCCGTGCGTTAGAAGAGGCAGCAAACCTGCTTGCTTCTTGTTAACCTCACTGAATGTCTCAGTCATAGCTGTTCTCGGCCGCCTCTTAATTCGACAATTTGCATAAAGTATATAATGCCTCGTGTGTTCACAACGGCACAGCGTGTCTTTATGTATGATTCATACCTGCTAACTCACTGGTGAAAGAATCATAGAATCATTTTTATGGAGCACACAGTTGATTCTGTAACTTATGTGAATACGATACTAATTGAAATTTTCAGCGAATTAACCAGCAGGGAGTGTGTTGATGCATCTTTTTAACAGGGCTCTGCCACTGCCCACACTGCGAATAATTCCACGAGAGCAATTCACAACGTGTTTCCATAAGACAGAACTAATAGCAGGGATTTGTGGCCACCGGCCCCCGGATTTAACAGCCTGCAATATTATCTCTGAGGTAAATTAAAAATGCCGTGTAAAAGACGAACAAAAGCCATACAAGACTCAAAGATAATATTAGTCAGGAAATTGTCCGGATTTCTCAAAATGAACTACAGCGAGCGATGAATGAATAATTTCCTAAATAGGTGTCAAAAATGTATGGAGAATGAAAACCTGCAGTTACAACACCTCATTTGAAATTTGGCAAGTAATAAAACGTCTTAAATTGGTTTCTGAATTGTTATACGGTTGGTTTGTTTTATTGTTTTACTCTCCCGCTAATTCCCGAGACCCGGCTGACCGGTTAACGAGCGGCGTGCTCGCCCGTGGCAAAACAAAACTGATCGCACAGTATGATGACCAAGTTATATAGGTGTTAACATTTGACTGGGTGAATGAAACGTATAGTTCGAGGTTTCTCGAATGCAAAATCTTATGCTTCAATAAAAGCAAAGTGTAGAATTAGGTTTTAAAACAACATGTTATTTATTTAGTAGTTAAACATAATAATTTGCATAATAACGAATTTCTCAATTGATATAAATGCCGCTATCATGTAAATGAGCGGATGTATCGAAATTAATGAGCGGTAGTGTATGTCTTTAGAGACAGAAGCAGAACCTGCCTTTGCGTTAACGATCTAGGAGAACCACAAGAGGTTAGACTATTCCGCTGAACGCAGCAGGACCAAGATTGTATTCCGTAAGCAAACTCAATAGTTCTTTAATACATTTTACTGATTGCCTGTCCTGGGGAAGTTCGCCTATCTGCAGGATGACCGCAAGGGAAGCTGAGGATTTCTGGGCTATTAGAAACACTTCCTGTTATCTCCGTAGGCCCTAATTGCCAAGAGAAACTTCTTGTTAGACCATGACCCTCTCGAATCACGAAACAAAAGCTCACTTCTCTGTAACCGACTCGGATTTCCAGGTATCGATTTTGAGGTAAAGGGTTAGGAGTGGAGATGGGAATTCCCTGCAGCAATGTAGTAAGTTTGGAGCCCTACCTCCCTTGCTGTAATCCAGCATTCTGTAAGCCTTTAAAAGCATCGTTGTCACTGGCCATACATGAACTTCGTTGTGATTTATAGCACACGACTCTTAGAGGAGCTGGAAAGAAAGTTTTGTTTGGGAAAGGTGTTGACGTGGAAATCCCATTTCATTTAAATTTATTAAAAGTAACACGTGTTTCAAATACCCTTGCTATATTTCGTTACTATTGAAACTTTTGAATACCTTTGAATTTATGTATTACATTACTATTTTAGGAGTGATTTTTTTTAATGGTGTTTAACGATCGTTTTTACTATTGAGTCACCACAGGCGGTGAACACTGATGATACATGAAATGAAATAATATATTGGGAAAGGACTTTTTAAGGAAGGAAATGTTCCAGGCAAAGTTTAGGGCACCTCCTCGGCATTTGCCATTTATGAGGACTGAGGAAAACCTAGAAAAAACCTCAGACAGGGGGGAATTCCTGGCAGGATTCGAACCACAGATCTCCTGCTCACGAGTACGCGCCTTAACGATCTCGGCTATCCCAGGCGGTAGGAGTGAATTGAAATATATAATTTAATATAAGACAAACATTTTTAATATTTTAGTCATTTTATTCTATTTAATTTTCATAAAAATATTAGAGATTTTAATAGTAAACAGTTTAATTATTTTTCGTTATCACCTGGATTATCATGTGTTAGCAGATTTTCTTTTGTACTTCATTAATATATCTTTGAATACCTCTGTACGTGTATGTACGTACTGTTGCCATTTTAAGAATAAATTTCAAAATATTCGTAATTGAGTTATTGAAAATATGAAATGTTTTAACAATTTAACTATTTTGTTGTCTTAATTTTGATAAAAGAATTTATGAATTTAATAATAAACAGTGATATTTATTATCACAAATAATATCCCGAGAGGGTCTGACATTGCCATTAATATTATATTCACGAACTTGGTGAGTGAATTTATATGGAATGTTCATACCCTCGAGTAATGTTTATTAGGACCATCTCCCGAATAAAATAAGAATTTAAATATTATTCCCCTAAAGTTGGCTTACAAAATTGTATATTTGTATTATGAATACCAGTACTTCACATTAAGTCACAGCTTGCAACAGGCAAAAGTCGATTGTCGGCAATGCCAATATAGACGAGCAAAATACGGGTTTGGAACTATTTCATGAATAGGATAAGAATACAACTGGGTAATATATATTTGAAATTTGCGCACAGATTATTAACAATTGAATAAAATCTTATACTTGTGAATAGCTCACCTGTTGAGAAATCGTGAGACTGGAATAGACGAAAGTTGGCTGTTACAATAGCTGCCGTTCGATTTACTAAAACCAACTGAGAAAAACGAAACAGAGATAACATTTTACTATTCTGAATAACGTGCTTATTAAATTTTATTGTTCTTAGGTAGATACTGTTACATAATTACAAAATTATTTTAGATTGTTTGACTAATTACGCAAAAAACATTTGCTTGTGTAAATACACATTAAATTAGTTTATGCAGTTTATGAAAACAATTATAAAATTTGAAAGAAAAGGCTGCAATTTCATTTTTATCACTTTATTTAGTATTGCCAAACAATGTTCTTGATTAATCTTAGGATGCTCAGGGATCATAGTGGGGAAATAGAGTTGGCTGCACTGACCAGAAGACAAATGTACTTCTCTTAGCAAAGGAATTTGATCAAACTTTACGAAAATTTCACTGTGATATTGGGCTGTGATTGGTCAAAATTCAAAACTTTTTATTAGAATAAATGCATTTAAAGTGCAGGTAGAAGCTAGCTGAATTTTTCATTAAAAATGTACTGAAGCCTCAGTATATTCTGAAACTTATGCATATTCAATAAAGAATGATGAATATTTTTTGACTCCACACCGTTACTCATCTTCATATTTTTGATGTTTTTTCTCAAAGTATTCCCCATTGGATATAATGTAACTGTCTCAGCGTTTCTTCAATCTTCAAAAACATGCTACAAAACATTTTCTGACACATTTCTCAGTCATCTCCACTGTTTCTGATGATGGAAAATGTCCCTCACGAAGGTGTTTCTTCAATCTGAGAAAAGTCACAGACTATATATAAGCTATAGGAAGGATGATGACATTGATTTTTGAGAGATAGTCAGGAACAGCATCTGCAGTGATGAGGTCTTGCATTATCGTGGTGTAGTATCCAGGGTGTTGCACGACTTTTGGCCTATTGCAAGAATGTGATATGGCCTTGCAGAGTTTTCAGGACATCTGTGTTATCGCCCAGTTGCAATTGTGTGTGTAGGTATGACATGCTGTAAACCATTCCTTGAATATCGAAAAATAACCGAGTATATCTTTCCTAACAGAAGCAACAGCTTTTGGTGTAGTGCTTTTTTTTAAAGTTTTTTTAATGTTATTCCACAATCCTCGCTCATAATGACAGCAATGTGTTAATTCTTCATTCTGTTTGGACACAAACTGGAGAGCCGTGTCAACCTTCCTTTGAAACTGATGGTCTTCCTTTTTTAAACATTTTAAACCATCTTCAAAACTGTGCTATAGGGGAAAAAACAAACTTTCCATAGACCTCCTGTAACAATGCATAGGCCTTAGATGAAGAGTTGTAGAGACGAAAGCAGAATTTCACAACTGCATATTGTTCATCGCGTATCGCCCCATCTTGCTGTAAGCGGAACCGGATATATCCTAAGTTGCACACCTCTCACAGGCGGAAACGGGAAGTGACAACAATGAAACTAGTGCCACGCGTACATTACGTTTTAAGCTAACAATATGTTGTACAGTTAAGTTTTTCCGCGAGAAATTATGACTGTAAAATCATGATCGGTTGCATTCCAAGTATCGGGGCTATTTTAAAGGCAATTTTGAGAAATATGAATTTAGTGACAGAAACTATTCGCTGCAATTTGACGTAATAAACGCAACCGAGCTGCTGAGAAGAAATTAAAGTGTTTAGCACGTTCTATATCTTCAAATTTTTAATCTTTCAAGAATTTCTATAATTTTTGCTGCGTAGTTCCCTAGTTTCTTTAAGAAATGTAGATCTCGATGCTGAGCTGATATTGCGGACGAGCTAGTAAACTACGTCTTTAAACACACTGTCACTGCATATAGTTTAATTGCCTGAGTCCTTGCAACTCCTAGTCTCCCAAAGGAAACTGTAGATAAGTTTAACCATCCATCTCGCTCGATGATAAGCGCCTGGCGCGTTGCAATGAAACCACAATGGAACATAAATTTGGTTACCTCTTGGATGGTTAATGATCAGCCGACTTGGTGAGAAAATTTAACAGTTCTTCTCTAAGAGGTTCTAAGTGATCTTTTAAGAATTCATTACTCACAGCATTCAAACTGTCCAGAATTTATGCAGAAAATTCCAGGAATTCGTATTCTCTAAAATTATGTATCTGATGCAAATAAAGTTAATAAATGTCTCTGGAGTTATTAATATAATTGTTATACATCAGATATCGCTAGCATACTAATCTGGAAGACCTGGAAGGCAATTGTTTACCGTTGAAATTGATTTTTATATGAAACAATAGAAGAAAAATGCCTGATTTTGCTTCAGCGAGAAACAAGCATTATAAAACGCATGCTATTAGCGTCCTCTTTTGTTTTAAACGTTTTAACGTTTTAACATTTAATACGCAGGGTGGCCATATTACCTTCATTAATCTTATAAGTAACACGCTGGGGGATGAAACAGGGTCTATAAATCATCCTACACATTCCAAACTCTATCGTACATGTAGTTTTGCTTATAATTTTTGGGTTTTAAAAGAAAAAAATATATTTACGATATGTTGTAAAACATTAAATCAAAAATCATGACTTATAAATATTTGTTTATTTTTACCGAAAAATGCCATACATAGAGCACCTATAAGGAGGCAATACTTACAAAAATTAACGTGTTTTTAACATGTATAAGTTGTTGGTCCATATGATATTAATAAATGCTACAGAAATAAAATTGTAGAAACTTGAACTAAAGAAAGAAAAAAAAAATATGTCTTGCTGGGAATCTGAAAAGGATAACTTTTTTAATTCAATAACTAAACACGAGAGAAATATTTTTAAGCTAAATGAACATTTTCCTTAGAATAAAAAGATACACGAGACTGTAAAATTCAAAGGCTAAAAGTCAGACATTTGAAATACGTGAAGGATCGATGGACAGCTATGTAAAGGCGTTTATCTCTTTTGCTCTGTTATGTTCTCTTGTCCATTCTATTGTTTTTTCCCTTATTCCTTCCTTCAGCTCTTTACAGGATTTCTTGCTCTTATATGTTATTCTTTTAATTTCCTTTTCACTCTTCTTCTTTCTTTCCTTCTTTTATTCCCATCTCTATTCTGTTATTTTTCTTTCAGTTCCTTCATTTTCTTCTCTTCACTACTCATTTCTCTTTCTTCTATCATTCTTATCTCCTCCCCTCTTTTCACTTCTCATCTGCTGAAATGGATTGATGAGGGATGGATGGTCTCCTACGGAGTTGATGTAATAGGCCCTACGCTGGGCCCCATGCATGAAATAGATTGGTGGTGGAGGTTGGAGATTGTGACTGGGGACTGGAATCGGGCTGTATTGGGATGATTAATTAAATTGTGACGGTCGGTCGCAGTTCTCAAGCAGATGCTGCATACTGGCCATTACTCCTCGTATAGTTGATCTCTTGGGTATTTTGCTTAATTTTGGAAGCTAAAGGATTGAATTAGTGGATTAAATGGGGAAGACGACAATAAATAACGCCTTTTTATTCGCTAGCTGATGTAGTTTATTCTCTCAAACATGAGTACCTGGGCATTCTCTCATTTAAGGTCAGATCACTGGGCATTGCAAGTTTGGCAGACACGTAGGTATGTTAAGTTCACCAATTGGTGCCGAATATAAATGAAATGCTGGTTTGGTGCTATTCCAACGCAGCACGATAGTTCGGTCAAGTAGCCTGCGCGATAATTGACGATAGGTTCTGCTTGATGCTTGTCTTTATACAGCGGACTTAGGCCGCTCTTCCTTGAACTGACGGGCGACGCAGCAGCCGCACTGAAGATTCTAAGATTGCGTGAAACTGTCTGAAACTGCTTCTTCAGCTGCGTGCTTATGTGGAAGAATCTGTGAATTGACGCTAAGTTTCGCGCCCTTTTCGTGTCAGTTTTACTCATAGACTATTGCTGATATCACTGATCTGTCATTCTATTCTCTACCTTCTTTTTCCTAAGCTACAAGCTTTCAATTCGTTCTAAGTTTGACTTCGAAAGAGATCATCCGTTAGGACCAATGCCCCATAACGGTACATCAGATGCTATTACACGCGATTTCTGCGTAGCTTCCGTGCCTGAGGGGTTCCAAACCTTTCGCCTGCATACTGGGGAGGATTAGTATGTATTGTTTGTCTTCCACCCTGCCTAGCTATGTTCCAAGAGAGACTTGAGTTTTTGCCGAACATAGCTACAATATTATATACTATTACTTACATTCAACTGAAATAAAACATTGTATACACTCTGGTCAATGTTAAACGCTGTAAAATCTTAACTGTGACATGAATACAGAGTCATTGAATTTTCTTCAATGAGAAACGCACGATAAACCTGTAAATAGTCACATAATTACTGATTTTAAGTTACGCATGTTAATTACATTAATTATTCTGTAACTGACGGGGGTACCAGGGACACCTACAGTTCTTTCATTTTCTTTTATTCTATCTGCATCGCCTTTATTCTCCTCACCTCCTCTTTTGTTATTATCTGCTTTTTACAACGTTGTTCGTTCCTATTTTGCTCTCCTTTTATTTAATTTATTTTCATTTGATCTTTTCTTTCATTCTCTGCACCCCCTCTCCCTTCTTTATTTCTTTTCTTGTCTACTTTTGTAATTGTTTCCTTCGCCGTTTATCTCCTCTCTTCTTTACGTTTGTACTTTTCTAATTTTCTCTTTATTATTCTTATCGAATATGTTATTTGTTCTAAAAAGCTACATTTGTGTCCGAGAAATACGTTGCAACACATGTGTTGGAAAGCAGGTTATAAAGCAATTCTTGTTCCGATATTGAGGACAGAAGAACAATAAAACCTCGCTCCTATATAAAATGTTAAGCATCACAGTATGAAATATGCCATGACGGTGGTAAAAAAAGATGCTATAGAATTCGTTACAAGCATCTGGAACCTCTGTAGCATACGTCGCAATGCCGTTACAACTTCATTTAGCTCTCATTCTTAAAATAATTAGCAGCCTGATTCTTTTTGGTAACAGATGTCATTTTACAGCAGAACAAAAGCTACCGTGTTCTATCATGCATAATTCTTCTGTGAAAATTTACTACGCCAAAGTAAGTTGATATCCGGGAATGTGCTATATAATAAGCACAGCATATTGGCTGCTCTATTTTACACTACGGTCTTCCATTGGTTTCAGCAAGTTTATCTACAGATCCCATTCAGAAATTATGTTCATAGCGTCGAGCTGCTACATTTTCCTTCTAGAAAGTTAAAATTAAGTCATACAGAGTGCCCGTTTGATAACTGGACATTTTCATAACATTTTTCTGAAAAGAATATATTGACTCTATTCGTAAATACTTATTATTGTATAAATTATTCTTAGTGTGCATAACCTAATTTATAATATGCATCATCAATTAAATTAGAAACAGCGTTTTGAAGACAGAATACCAATTTAAAATTAATTTTGAGGGTAATAAAAATGTAGCAGCGCCGTTACAGAGCACGAAGGAGTCCTAACGGTCATAAGTGTGGTTTATATCGGGCGAAGAGGCATCTGGGCAGTTTTCTGCTGCATTTCCGGTTCCCCTCTTATCCCAATCTTCACCTACATCATGGTCTCAAATTGTTGAAACCTTCCTTGACATTGGACACCAACTAAATATCTTTTGGGATCCAAAATTTGTATTTTATATATTTTAAAAATATTAAAACAATTAAGTGGACATTTGATCCTATTTGCATTTGTACTGTACCGTACCGTACTGTACTGTACTGTACTGTACTCAGTAGTCATGTTACGTTCCCTTTAATGTATGATAACCCCTAACTCCTAAATGAGAAGGAAGAAGCTATGAGAAATACGTATTCTGAGTACCAACTCCTACACCCAAGAACGCGGGTTCGAACCCGGCCAGCACCGATGGATTTTTTCGGGCGTAAAAATCCTAAGTATGGCTTCCTTCGGAAGGGAAGTAAAGCCGTGGGTCCCGTGTCGTAAAGAAGAGCTCTCTAAGCAAAATTTATCGGGCGTTTCACGCTCTGATTTGAATGGGATGCTGATGATCTGAGATGTTAAAGAGCGTCTGTTAAAAAAAAAAAAAAAAAAAAAAAAAAAAAAAAAAAAAAAAAAAAATCTTCTATTTGACTTCTTTCCGATTAGACTGACAGCTTGCAAATGTAAACCAAATAAGGAATAAATGGCGGCCTGCAGTTCATCAGTGCCTTATATTTAATTTAAAACTTGCTTCCAGAAAGAAACTTCTAAAATAAATGTGTAGCTTTTAGTTTATCAGCACCATAATTCATGTAGTATGGAGTATTAAGCGAAGTATTTCAAGTGTTATGACTAAACGAACATAATAATTACTTTCATTATAATAAATATGGTTCGTAGGGATAAATTAATAATTTAAAGTACTTAAAATAGCGTATTTGATTTACAATGATTACAGAGAAAGAATTACACAGATGTACCATGCTTGGTATGCGGAAGGTTAAAAGGCAATATTTAAAACAGATAACATCCAAAAGAACATGTAGTTCTTAACCTACCTCAGCTAATATCAGGAGAAAATGAGGGGGATGTGGAAAAATAAGAGCCTGGCTCATAGCATAATCATAGCATACTTTTAGATATCTATAAATAAGCCAAAAAAAAAAAAAAAAAAACACGCCAGTAAGAGACAGAAGAGAAAGTCGGTCCTGGCGGTCTAATGTTAACCCTATTTGCCTCGTAGACCCCAAAATCGCAGATTCAATCCCGGCCAGAATCGATGGATTTTTTCGGGCCTCTGAGAAAAAGTTACGGGCCGTTTAACGCCTTAAATTGAATTGAACGCTGATGACCTGCGGTGTTAAAGAGCGTTCGTAAATAAACCAAATCAACAACAAGGCCATTAAGTTAATAATTAAGTAGTGGAGTATTGAGTTAAAAAGAATGACATTTCACCTAGTTATGCTTTTAAATTTTGAATTTTAAAGAGTGGAACGTTTGATTTAGATATTTTTGATGATTTCCATATGTTGCTTTATATATGTAATTTTAAAGACTTAAAATCATTGTTTGCAGAACAACGTGGACATTCAACAGAGATGAAGTTTGAAAAGTTCGCATTCCACAGTCCTGAGTGTTGTTTCATTCTTAGTGATCTTGAGCCTTTGAGTGAAATGTAAACAAAAGAAGTTCTATCCCAAACTTCTCATTATGAGGAAACGTGATTCCAGGCTCAGACGACGATACTCTTACTGATGACAGTGTGTTTGTTCTACAGTAAAAGCTTTTTATAAGAGAAAATAATATTTGTCCATCCATCTGTAGCGGTCTATTAGGATAATGCATGGTAACCTTCAAGATAAACTTCCCTCTTGAAACCAACATTTTCTCGGTTTCTTATAATTCGTCTACATTTTGCTGACAGTTTTCCGTTATGAACATTCTCATTTTTTGTTTGTTTGTCTAGTTGCTTCACCTGCGTAATTCCTGTCTCGTTTTCTATTTTCTTGCTCTGTTTTTGGCAATTATCTTCCATTTACAATTCCTCTTACATCTCCGAAACAGGTTAACTCTGGTTTTCATTATCTATTACTAACTTCCTTTCTGATATTTTTGTTTAAAACTCCATAATCTAATGATTTTTGTGCAGGAATTTCTTTGGGTATTTACTTCTCTGTATTACCTTGTTGAGATTCCGGCCGGACTCATGTCCTTTATTTCTTTGGAAAACCATTTCATCTCTACTATTTTCCTATATGCTAAGTATGATGGTTAATTTAATAAGCCGATGCCAGAAATGCATGGGAAATGAAGGGATACAGTTCCAGACCCTTCTTGCTTGATAATGGTGAGTAAATGTATATTTTAAGTGTTTTAAGTGCTAATAACTTACACGACAATCAAATCAGTTTGAACCGAATTTTGGCGAGGTGCCACAAAGGAAAAATCTCCCACCATTAGTTTAGTGTAAAACAAAAAACACGAGGGAGGAAACGTAGAGTTTTAACATATAAAATGCTATACAAACAGCGTAATCTTTGAATATTGGCCAACAAAATCACTTCGAAATTAGATAGCTGAGGCATAGACAACCCTTTGTTCCCAAGGAGTTAATTTCCATTGTATGACTTTAGCCAAGACTTACTGTGGTCACAGAAAGACGAGAGTTTTTCCTTACTTTGTTATAATATTACATGTTATCTGTTAAATATTACAGAAATTACACTTTAGGTAAGTTGTAAACACATTTAAACACTATATGATCATAATTCTACACGCACCAGTTGGGTCATTAAAGTTCCTCCAATAAAAGGAAAATCACAAAATATTTGCACGTAATTACAGAGTTCCTGATCGAAAATTACACATATTAATTATCTGATTTACTTTGTAATTGATGTGGAGCAAGGGACAGCTTCAACGTTAAAAACATCCTTTATTTATTAAAAATTATCAATTATTAAACTTACAAGGGTGGTTTGATGTAGCTTGGTTCGCATACTAATAGAGGGCATGTATATGTGGTCACAATGTTTGCCTTCTATGTATCAATAAAACGGTAACAAGTCATTCTGATGTTCATTCATTGTTTGGTAGTTGCTTAAGAGTGGCAGTAAAAATGGCTAGGATTGAAATTCGTGGTGAGAATATTTTTTCTGGAAGAGGAAATAGCAAAGGAAATTCATGAGAGGACTTTGCCTACATTGGATGACGCATGCCCTTTCAAGCTTGGAAGAACAAGTATCAAAGACGCACCATGACCTGGAGCTCCAAAATCAGCTGTGACACCAGAAATCAACGATAAAGTCCATGCTAGTGTTTCGGCTGACAGACGAGTGCAGGTGCGAGAGTTAGCGCAGACCAGGAATATCTGAACAAAGTGGGTTCCTTTTAATCTACGTAATGAATTCCACATGAAAAATCTTTGCGCAGGATGGATGCCGTGTCTGCTCACTCCAGAATAAAAGCGAAATTGCATGTGTTTTTAAATATTTAGAAGAATCAAAACCACATTTTACGGGTTTTGTGATTATAAACAAAATGGGATTCACTAAACGAGCAGTCTAAACAGCGGACCGCGCAAACCGGCTCTGAAAAAGGCGAAATGCGTTCTTCCGTTGGAAAGACGATAGCTTCAATTTTTTTGATGGCAAAAGGAATTTTCTTGATTCACTACTTGGTGAAAAGGAAAGCTCTTACTGGAGAATACTAAACATCACTTTTTGAGAGATTGAAGACAGCAATCGGGGAAAAACTTCCGAAAATGGCCAAAAGTCATTTGCTCTGGAAAATTTGCTGAATTAAGATTAGAAATGCTCCCGCATCCACCCTATTCACCTGATCTAGTTCAATCTAATTACTTTCTGTTCCCATATTCAAAATTTCATGGCCGGACTTATGTTTAAGCCAAAAGAAGAGGATACAAAGGTTGTAAACGGGTATTTTGAGGGACTCGAATAAATGTACTTCCATGAGGAATAAAAAACCTGGGGAAGCTTTGGAGTAAGTGCGATATCGAGGGGACTATATCAAAAAATAAAGTATATTGCAAGGCTGAGCTTGTTATATTTAATATCAAACCAAGTTACTTTCAAACTACCCTCGTATGTTAGAATTTTCAAATTGATTCTGTGCAACTTTTGTCAAATAATCTTGTTCAGGACAGTAGTCTATAATTGATTTTCTTCAACTGTTGTGCATTTATAAAAATAACATCTATTACTTTTTTCCCAAATATTTGCTATATGGTGTTGGCCATCCAAAACAAAATCTAGTTGTACTTCTAATATATACTATTATCTCGTGTTTATGTATTATTCTGATATATATATTTATGGGTGGATTTAAGTGAAATTTTGTCTCTATATAATTTTTGGTGTCTTTAAAAACCATTCCTTTTTAAAAATGCATATAAATTCGGTTGGTCTCCATTTTTATTTTTACTCTCAGCAAATAAGTATTCATAAGACGAACTTTAAAATGTAACATTTATTCCTTATATTTTACAAATTTCTTATTTAGCAGTAAAAACCGGCTATTGTATTATTCTTAGTTTCTTTAAAGTAGGTTTGGAATTTCTCTAATGTTAGGAAATCTATGTAAACGCTTTATGTATTTGATTAGTTTTGTCAAATTCTTCATTATTTTATATTCATTTTGATACAAAGTACTTTATAATCTACACCAATTTTTCCGTAACTATAACATTTTCTTTTGGTGTTGATTTAGATATTTTACATCAGAAATGTTGTATACCAGGAATATCCTTTTCTATTTTGGTTACAAATTTTACCAAATACATTTCTTTATTTGTTCTAGATATTACCATTTTTAAGCAATATTTACTGAACAAACATCTCCTAACAGTAACAATAACAAAATAATAATAATAATAATAATAATAATAATAATAATATGCTTACCTATAAGAAGATTATAATTAAGCATATTTATATTTAATGTGTTTGAAGTGATGTTAATACACTCTCTGCAGATAGAAATTGTTGCAGGTGTGTGAAGAATGTATGTTACGTAGAAACCAGTTTAATAGGCAACGACGTGAAAGACGCACGGTTGTGTGCATGCTTATTTAGAACTGATGCAACTTAAAATCTTCATATGCGAACACTGCCCCCTGGGTTCCTATTTAAACTACACAATGTCGCCCATATCGGTCAAGGGTTGCATTAATCAAATGCAGATTTACTTCTAAAAGATTATATGCTGCAGTAGTGAAACCATTTTAAACGGCACAGGGTATAGTTAAAAGCTAAAAGATGATAGTAAAAACTGACGTGTTTGTGTGTCTAATCACTTTCATCGGTTATTCAGTAGGTAGGGGGTCGGTCCTGGTGGTGTAGTGGTTACCATACTTGCCTCCTAAACCCAAGATCGCGGGTTCGAACCCGGTCAGGACCGATGGATTTTTTCGGGCGTAAAAATCCGAAGTATGGCTTCCTTCGGAAGGGAAGTAAAGCCGTGGGTCCCTTGTCGTACATTTACGGCACGAAAAAGAACCTCAAGCCTGAAAGAGAGACTTTTGAGCAAAATGAGTTGAATGGGACGCTGATGACCTGAGTATTAAGAGCGTCCATAAATAAAAATCAACAACAAACATCAGTATGTCATTTAGATACACAAATATATCAACAATAACAGTAAAATTTATTCAAATTAAAAATGCAAATATTTAGTAAAAGTTTGTTTAAAATATCTGAGGGGAATAGGCAATTCTTATCATATTTTAATAGTCCTCAACAAAACACCCATGCAAAAAAAAAAAAAAAACCTTAGTGGAGGGCTTTCACAGTACAAATACTGTGCGATACTGACGGCCACGCATCTGACGCACTAATACATTCTCCAAGGAAACTTCGTCCATGCCATTCAAGCTGTCCACCGCAATTGTGGACGAAACGTCTGGAACTCCCAGCTCCAGCAGACCATGGCATAACAGCCTGGAAGATACATCTATAATATCTGGGACTCCGGCCGTGAAAGCCAACGTTTCCTTAAAAAAAAAAAAAAAAAAAAAATGTTTTTCATATTAAGAAGCTTGAAGCACGTTTCCCTCCCCGGAAAAATTTATTCACTTTCCTAGAGTATTTAATTTAAAGATTTTTCTAATATGACATTTTACGAATAATTTCAGGTTGCTATTGAAAGTCTGAAATAGGCCGGAAGAAATTTATTACAGAAAGGTGTATATATATATATATATATATATATATATATATATATATATATAACTCTTTTATTTTGTCGTATATTTTAAGGCAGCATAAACTCTGTTTAAGAGCAACGTAACAGCAGCAATTTTATGGAGTTAAAAGTAAAATTAAAAAGTTATATTTTATCAGATTATGTATTATTAATAATAACTTTATTAATAAAACTGTTGATAGTGAGGCACCTTTTTCTATTTTTTTACGGAGAAGAAAAAAGAAGGAAAAAAATAGGGAGAAATATAGGATAGAAGATAAAAGTTTCTCCACTCACAACATAAAGTAATTTTAGCACCTTTTATACTGACTCGCTGTTTTGTAGACGTGCTTCATGCCGGGAGACGACCCTGCGTTCTTATCAAGGTATTGTTGCACGTTGTTCTGGCACAGAGCTAACAGATCACACTGGTCAGCGTCGTTAGTGCTGATTACCTTGTGAATCGCGCGGTGTCTCCAGTAGGATTTCGCGGAGCCGCGCCACATGCAGTTTACCGAACTCTGTAGCTCTCGTCTCGTTTCCACTGGAGAGTCGGAGGGGAGGTCAATGTGTGTTTAACTCTTGGAACCTACGGACGTGTTCTTGTGTGTTGTGTGACAGAGTATCAAGCATTCATTAGGCGACGTATTGGATTTAGAAGAATATTGTGTTGAAGAAATGACCCCAGGCTCGACGTTTTCAGTCCACTGACGATTTCGGTTGTAGCGTAGGCGAAATTGATTTAAACCAACGATCGCTGCAATGTGACCGGTAATGATAAACTTTTGTTACAGCTAAGCATTCTGCTACTTTTCATGTCAAATGTCGTTTACGGACAGTTCCGTTATTCACGAAAACTTAAGCTTATCTAAAGGACATGCAAACAGCATATTTTAACTGTTTTTACATTATTTATACTATTGTATAAATTAGGTTCAAACTGCCAGGTTTTAGATCATATAACTTTTTCTTCTTAGGGTTCTTCACTTCACTAATTAAAGATATCGTCTGTTCCAAACTCATAGTGCATTTCTGGGCATCCTAATATTTCAAAATATTGATGGTGTTACAATTTAGATAATCTTCTTTATGCATGTCCTTCATGAATGCGATACTATTGTAGTGGTGGTAATAGTAACAGTAGTAACAACGGTAGTGATAGTAATAGCAATAGTAGTATTGGTATTAGTAGTAATAGTGATAGTAGCGTGTTTATTACAGTGGGACCAATGTAATACACCAAAAAACTTCAACGGTTCAGGGTCCAGTATGTGCTTTTATGATTCGCTTGGTATGTTTGATTTAGCACAGATATTACATTAAATATGCACAACAGGATATAACGCATATATATTCATCAATAAAATATGTAAATAAAAAATAAAATAAAAAGAAAGCCCATTATGGGTGACACACTGCTGGATTCAATCAATTTGTTTTCCCCTAACTCCTACCTGGTTATCAGCCTTTTCAGACCTGGGCTGTCATTTCTCCTCTGCTTCCTTGCCTGCCAGCATAATCATCTTCCTCTGTTTGATCCTGTAAAGGAGTGCGGTAGATACTTTTCTCTTCATTCTTCCGTACCTTTACATTCTGCCAGAATATGTGTCCATGATTCCCCCTCCTCACAGATGGGACAAATTCACCACTCACACTCGTCAGTAATGTTAATCATCCGCCGTTGAACCACGCGAGCCCCTGTCTAGTGAGTTAAGTCCCTGCTCCATCCCATTCCGATTTATAGCGAAATCACCTCTACATTGCACAATTGTCTGCTGCATATCCATATCCCTCAAGCGGTTCCTAACTCTCCTCTATGTGCTCTTTCTATTCCCCTGATCCGCCATACAAACGGATCCCATTCCTATTGTTTCTAGTCCCTTTCTTAATAATTATAAAGTATACCTAGTATAATCATTCTTTATATGATCTAGTACTACGCTTTCTAGAAATCTTACAAGAACTTTTTTTCTACATCGTGATTTGTGTTCATATCGGGCACTCACCTACGTTTCAAACAAAGTAAAGGTACAGTTACTGTTCTATCTCGTTTCAGTTATATTTCATTTCAAAGTTCTGTGATTTATACCATTTAATCGTTTGAAAATTAGACAATTTTACATCCGGACATTTTTGTGTTCCATATTCTATAATTAATTCTCATTTTAAATCTTTTTCCAAAGATTTATCTTCTAGTATTATCTTTTATCTTGTGGTAATTTAACACAGTTCAATTGTTTTAGTTTTTTTATTTCGGATTAATGAATTTATTGATAAATAATTATTTTATATAAACAAATTTACAACTTCTATAGTTAAGCTAAAGCTAGAACCGTTCTGAGATCATATTATGTAAAAATATTTGAATGCTTGTCGCAATGCTGAAATTAATATAGTCAGGTATTTATATCATTGAAGAATAAGGACATATATCGTTGCCATTACCTACCTTCTTGGACGAAGCTTTCCGGAGATGTGAAAGAGCTAATTGCAGTGCCGTCGATACCAAGCTCGATCTGCGTCTAGACAAAACATGACTGAGAAAAGTGTTTACAGTCCCCGGAGCGCTTAGCAACAAGATTTGAATATACCAAGCGACATTTTAACGATGTTGAGTCTTGTTCAGCGTCTGGAACGAAACTAATTATGTAGATTCATGGTGTAGGATATTTGAGATGACAAAACCCTTTTTCCTTTCTTTTTATAAATTTGAGATGGTGACATCCATAAGCGAATAAATGGTTTAATTTTTAGATGTAAGGCATTATCATATAAAGTTTATGTAAGCTTAGGGTACTCTTAACTTGATTTGTTTTATTTACGGACGCTTTTTAACAGCTCAGGTCATCAGCGTCCCATTCAATTCAGGGCATGAAACGGCCGACAAATTTTGCTCAGAGGCCTCTTCTTTCAGGCTTGAGGTTCTTTTTCGTGCCATAAAATTACGACACGGGCACACGGCTTTACTTCCCTTCCGAAGGAAGCCATACTTAGGATTTTTACACCTATCCTGACCGGGTTTGAACCCGCGATCTTGGGTTTAGAAGGAAAATATGGTTACCACTACACCATTAGGACCTACTCTCTATCTGTATTGATATACCATATTTGCATATGACTTTTTTTAATAAACAAAAAGCAAAAGCAGTTACCTTTGGAAAGAATTTTTACGAGGGATATTCAAAAGATTTTTGCTGATGCCGTTCCAAGTTTTAATGGCTGTTAGATAAGTAAGACGAATAAAAAATTAAAATAAAAATTAATTTACTTTTAAATCAACTTATTTTCCAGCGGTGTAACAAGGCATTACGTCTTTTATACTATAATGTAATACTATTAGTTAATGCCTGCAGAATAGTCATTCACTATTTCGAAAATCTGTTTAATCCGAGCCATTTTTGAGATCTGGGAATAAATAAAAAATCAGAGGGAACTAATTAAGGCAAGTACACTGGATGCTACAAGAATTCGAAATTCGGTTTGTAAAATTTTCACATTATAATTGCAGATTTTTTCACCATTTCGTTATTCTGGAAAACAGAACTTTCTTCTTCTTCTGCCTTTTCAAGGATTGGGGTTATACCGTTCCGTGCCAAGGTATTTTATTCTTTAAATTGATCTTTCCACCTAGTTCTTGGCTGACTTATATCCTGTCTTCCATTTAGTTTATAAAGAAAAGCTTTTTGTAGTAATCTGTCAGGGGACATCTGATTTATATGCTCTTGCCAGTTATTTTGGTAGTGCATTACCTCTTGTACCATCCCGTTTCTTACATCCAGTTCAATTCTCATGTCTGTACTTTTCAATTTATCTCTGAGATATACTCCTAATATCCTTTTCATAAATCTCATTTCTGAGCTTTCAGTTTTATTCTTATTTACTTATTTATTATTTTTTGCCCTTCATGACCCAAGTTTCACTACTTAACAGTATCAATGGTTTCGATACAATATTATGTAACTGAGTTTGACCTTCCTCGTTAAATTTCCAAGTATCTATTGGTGCATCCATTTATTGAGTTATATTTTATTACATTGTTCTCTAGATCTTGGCTCAAATTATAGATTGATAAATTGCATTCCGGATATTTAAATCTGTTTATTTATTCTATTGTGTAATCCTTTATTACAATTTTAGCTGTTCTATTGTACTTTCCTTCCATAATTTTTTGGTTTATTTTTTACGGTCGCTCTTTAACATCTCAGATCATCAGCGTTCCATTCAATTCAGGGCGTGAAACTGCCGAAAATTTTTCCTCAGAGGCCTTTTCTTTCAGGCTTGAGATTCTTTTATATGCCGTAAATCAACGACACGGCTTTACTTCCTTTCCGCAGGAAGTCATACTTAGAAAATTTATGGGATTTATAGAAGATAAGGCGGCATCTGTATAGGCTTTCTCCGGGTTCTCCGAGTTTGTCATTCATTTCATCATTGCTTCACCGACACAAGCATCCCAATCTCCACCTTTATAATCCTCTAGAGCAGCCATTTTACATTTTCTCTTGACCGTGGAGCTCTATACAAACCTCTCACTGTCGAGGACAAAATCGTTGCATCTTATACGTGTGTACACAGAGTGTTCCATTTATTTTTCTCGCCCAAAATAATTGTTCTGGTGTATCAAATGAAAAATTGTTTCAAACAATTTTTTTACATCATGGGAGAGTTCTTGCTAAGCTCTTTTTGTATCTTCATTAATGTAGGAGATACGAGATGTTACTTAGTTTTTTTTCTTCTAAATTGCACCATGCAAATTTCATTCAATAATACACTTACCCTCTCCAAGAGCTATTCAGAAACGTATCACACTGCACCATTTTAGTCAAGAAAACATAAGAAATAGAAATGATAAATAATATTTAATAGCACTACAGTGTATTTGTTTAACTAAATCATTTAACCTTTTCAATAATGTAATCGAATAAATCATTTATGTCATTTTACAACCTTCGTAGATCAGCAGCATTTCTATTTTCTCTTGATGCGTGTACCTCTTGTAAGAAAAATTGTAGTCACAACAGCTCAATTTATTTTAATAGTGTTTAACGCCCTTTAAACTACTGAGGCATCACAGACGGTGACACGGATGAAACATGAAATGAAATCATAAATTGGGGAAAGATTTTTTTAAAGGAAGGAAGTGTTCCAGGCCTAAGTATAGGGTACCTCCCCGTCATTTGCCATTTATGAGGATAGGAAAACCTGGAAAAAACCTCAGTCAAGAAGGACGGTCCTGTTGGAAGTCGAACCACGGAGTTCGATTTCCCGTTGAGTTCGAACCCGGCCAAGATCGATGGATTTTTTCGGGCGTAAAAATCCTAAGTATGGCTTCCTTCGGCAGGGAAATAAAGCCGTGGGTCCCGTGTCGTACATTTACGGCACGAAAAAGAAACTCAAGCCTGAAAGAGAGGCCTCTGAGTAAAATTTATTGGCCGTTTCACGCCCTGAATTGAATGGGACGCTGATGACTTGAAATGTTAAAGAGCGTCCGTAAATAAATCAACAACAATAATAATAATAATAATAATAATAATAATAATAATAATAATAAAAAGAATGCCCGCTCACGAGCAATAGCTCAATGCAGTACTAACTTACTCTGATTAATGACTATAGTACACTGGTATTTAAGCTAAAGCAACAACAATTTGAGGGATGAAGGAAATGGGTTACTTGCACCCGCTTCCTCTCAGTCCATCGGAAATCATAAACAAAACCCAGAGCTCATGGGTAAGTAATTTGTACATCCTGGGCATTAAAGAGTTCGATTTCTTTAATAGCGTTCACTTCTAATCGTTTGCACAAAATGATACGTTTCTTGATAAAATGATAGTGTGATTCGTGGACATGTTTAGCATTCTAGGCATCTTTGCCAGCTAATAGAGGCGCCGTCCCTGAGAGCTGGGCCTTCCCAGGAACAAACGATTGCACCCCATTTTCGGTTTTAAATCACATTAATATTTTGGCTGAAAAAAAAAAAGGAGCAAACACCTTTTGACAAGCCCTCCTAAAAGATGATTATGTATTGTATAAATAAATGTTTTTAGAGATAGAGTAGGTTTTTAATGTTAGACAAAGAACGTAGCATTACCTCTGTTAAGTAATTTTGGTTGGTATGTAATATAATACAAGGTTCAAACCTCAGTTCTGTGGAATTTAATTAGTAGCCCAAGCCATCTAACCTGGAGTCCCACGCGATTCACCATAATCATTATATTCCTATACAAAAGATTAACAGTTTCTACTGGATGAACTATCCATCACGCAACCGGTTTCGCGGCATGCGGCCGGCCGGCCAGTCTCACGGTTGCGTCAAGCATTGCTCAACCTCTATTTGAATAAAAATTTCAGAAGACAATGCTAAAACAGTATTTCAGAAATAAGTTTAATTGTGTTATGGAAATCATTTACTGTTACTAGAGATATAGAAATAAATAACATCATTAATAATTACTTAACCATTTTTCTTTGTTTGTCAACACAGGTAAGCCAAAGACGCCTCTACTTTAAAGCCTAGCAGTTAACTTTATTCACCGGTAAGTTAATAAGCGTTCTGTTCACTCTTAATTTACATATTATATTTATTTGTGTTTTAAAAGTTTAGTAATAGTAGTAGGTTTACATGAACTGCTAGCATGGAAAAGAAAACTGTTTACTTTTATTTTAATATGTTTACTTGTTTGTTTATGTATAAGGTGCAAAAGGAATAAGGAACTCTCGAGAATAGAAATTTAGCTGGATGGGTTTAATTGGAAAAGGAGGAAATGAAATGTAATTTAATATTAGAGTTAATGCCTCCTGGATTTACCAAAGATACTAGTCGTATTAGTTATATTTAAAATTAATGTTTTTTCTTTATTTGTGTTCATTTTGTTAAAAAGTTTTATGTGTTGATGTACGAGAAATGAAGTTCATTAATTTGTTTAAATGTAAGACAAATGCAGCATGTTTAAATAAGCATAAAATATTTTAACAGCACGTGCACTTGGTCAAAGCTAGGAAACACGTTCCTATGTACATAAGTTTGGAAAACATATCTACTAAAACAATAGAGAATCCCTGCTCAACCCTAGATACACGGCATAGCCACTCCCCTTAGGCTTTCCATTGCGTCGGTATCTTATTACTTAAATCCTTCTTACTTATTACTTAAAACCAACTTAAACCCTCCCTCTTTGGGGAGGGAAATTCAGAACTAAACTTACACCAGTGGAATTCCCAGCGTCCACTTATACGACGATCCTGTCACGGAACAGTATGGACGATTCTGGTGTTGAAGTCACGCCTCCTTTCATGAACGACAGCGGAGAAAGCTGACCCAATTCCACTGCTGGTTTGTTTCTACGGTCATATACTTTCTGGCGTACGATTGCTTGTTTCTGTGCTTTACGATTGTTCTATCCGCCTGCATTTGTTGAAGTAACACTACCACTTCTCTGCATCGATGCACCGTTTCTTGCTCGGCTTTCTCCGCTGCCGTTGTTGAAAAGAGGTCGTTACACCAGCAGTAGGATCGTCCGTTTGTACGGTCAAGTGACTTACTCTTAAAGCTCGGGGAGGACCTGGTGCTCCAGTCCCTAGCGACAGTGGAGAGAGCCGGACTCCTCACTCCCGAACGCCAAAAACGTGACTGGAGCCGCAACCAAAATAAAATAGGCATCCTCTTGTAACAATGTAAATGTTGTACGTATTATTTATTTGCTAAAATTAACGTAACGCAACCTATGCGTTGCCCTCCATAACTTTCTGGCTGCAATATGTTGCTCCTTATTACAAAACTGAGTTTTTCAGGTACTTTTCAACTTTATTTTATCACTTCGTTGTTTTTTCAGCTTTCGCAATTAATTCATATATACACACACACTAAACTTAACCTAACCTCGAGTAAATCGTACAAACCGGTGGACCCAATAGCTTGCTGCTGCGAGCTACGACCTGGCGACCTGCGCTCGCCTCCTTTTCGTAAATATAAATTTATAGCAGACTATTTGTTACTACGTTAGCGGGTAAATCGTTGTAGTGGTGACAAATCTCCTTTGGATCCAGCAGGGAAAAAAGGGGGGGGGAACTTTGGACGGAAATGTTTGAACACACAACCAATGCAGTTATAGCATGACGCGCTAACCGTCTGAGCTAACATGGCTTTGTGTTAGATTATGTTTTTATATACCAATATTTGTGGAAGTTACACTATCTTCAGCTTTTTCCGCTGCCGCTAGGGACTGGAACTGCAGGGTCTCCTCAAGCTTAAAGTGTTACTGTCAAGTGTCCTGTCTGGAATTACCTCGCCAGCTGTACAGGCAGGTAGCTGGAATGTGGAGTGCTATCGAACGCCAGCTTACCTACAACTGCGGGAGAGTTTACCAGTGTTATTATAGGCCCTTTTTGACCTGCCGGTGTAAACGGATAATTTGTAATCATATCACCCACTCGGAAAACTCACCGAAAGGAAGTACTCGATGTCCGGTTTGGTATGTTCTATTCTTCATTATGGCCAAATAGATCTTTAGTCTCGCTGCGCTCTTCTTATTGATTGTTCGCCTCCACAATGTACTAACGGCATTTGTAGTAGTCAGTTGGGGTTGAAAGTACTGGGTGCAAAGTAATACATGTCGTTCATACATGATGAAACAGCACTTCATTTTTTGTATATGGTCTGGAAAATCTGACCAAATCCAAGGCTTTGGCCGACATTTAGATTTTTGACTGCGGGGTACTTAAGCAGATTAATTTCGGGCACATTTATCTTTAAATTTCACATTATCAGTCATACCCGCACTTCCAATCACCGGATTACCCCGATTTTCAGTTAAATTTATTCTAATTACATATGCCGAGTTTCGTTGGGATAAAACAAAAATTGCGACCGTTAGAGCGTTAACATTTCTCATTGTCATTTTCTGTGCCCTAATAGGTAGGATCGATGGAAATTTGAAGACATTTTTCAAAAAATCTTTTCATGGATACAAGCGCAACATTCTTTAGGAATTCGCTAACATGGCGACAACAGGACGAAAATGACAATTTCCTCTCAGGCCTATTCGGGAATGGCCTGTAATTATCCTAGGCGAGTTTTTCTTCCTATGCAACTGAAGTGAAGCGTTATTTTGTCACTTTTCCTAAATATCAGTGGACATCATTCTAAACAGCCAGAACTAAAATCCTCTCCTTATTAAACGAAGATATAAAAAGTTGCTGCTTAATAAAAAACAATCTGCAGTGTCAACACACCACCTCTAGTCAATGATTAATTCTTTCCAGTTGAGCGCAACCTCTGCCAGGGTTCCGGAGCATGTTAGATATTTCTCGTATAATTGACTTTGGTAGGGGGGAAGTCTCTCACTGCTGCCAACTGCTGCAGTGTGTCATAATATACTACAATGAGGCGAAACACTGCTGCTAAATATCATTGAATCTTTAACAATATTTATTTTATATCAATAATGCAATAAATAACAAATTCCAGCTTGGTAATCTAATAAAAGGCTTCAATATGCATGCGAATGTAAAAGAATATGTAAGTATATCACACTTAAAAGAAGGTTGGAGGCTGAATTCGCCGTAGTTCGCTTCAAGGCCACGGTCTCAGCTCTTCTCTTCGTGCTCTCCTCCCCAATACGAAGCTGCTGTCATCAACCACATCAGACGGCAAACATCGCTAGTGGCATTTACCTTCACTATTTCACTCATGTGACGTCATCCAAGTCGACCAATGAAACGAAACAAACTTTGGAATTTTGATCAATTACAGCGGGACTACGGAGAGAAATTATGGAGAAAAAAATCGTTTATCATGCGATGTGTATTTGTCTTGTGGTCAGTGTAGGCAACTCTATACCTCCACTATGTACTTTCTGAACACGCATCACTCACTTTTGCTAGAGCCGGTGGGGAGCTATTGATAGCAACAAGAGAATGGACAATCGACAATCATAACACAAAACGGAGGGTTCATCAAAGCGTTTTGGTGATGCGTCAAATATGCAAATTGATCTTATCATTAGAAATTCCAAACCCCAGAATACAAAGAAAAATAGAGAAACTGTATGTTATCTTTTTTTTTCTCTCAGTTGGTGTTAGAAAATGAACGGTAGCAATTGTGTTGGTCGACTTTTGTCCCTTTCAGTCTCACGGTTTCTGAATAGAATAGATATTCATAAGTGTAACGTTTTATATAACTGTTAATACCCTGTGCGCATATTTCAAATATATATCACGTTTATTCTCATGAAGTAGTCGTTAACCCGTATTTTGCTCTTCTCTATTGACATTACTAATAATCGGCATTCTTCTGTAGCAAGATTGCTTGAAAATGTTAAGTACAAATATACAATTATTACAATTTTGTGAGTCAAGTTTAGAGGAACCACATTTAAATTCTTGTTTTATTCGGGAAACAATCCTAATAAATATCACTGGAGGGCATGAGCTTTCTAAATAAACGCACTACATTCATGAATTTATCGGCAATAACAGACACTCTCGTTATGCTACTTGTGATAATAATGTTGTCCATTTCATTATCTGTGTTATCATAATCATATTCTGTGAAAATTTTTAAAATAAAAGAACAGCAACATCTGAACGTACGAGGGTAGGTTCATAAGTTTCCGACCTAGCCATTTTCTAAGTATAATAAAGACAAAAACTATATTTCACTTTTTCAATATAGTTACATTTTATTGCAATACTTTATTGCAATACACTTCTCACATCTTTGAATTAACATTTCATTCCCCCCCCCCCAATAGTCAGAATTTTTGTCTGCAAAATGGGCACAAACAGCATTCATCACTTCTTCGTCACACTTAAATTTCCTTCCTCGAAGGTCCTTCTTAAGTTCTGAAAAGAGGTAATAGTAACTGAGAGCTAGATCTGGGCTATAGGGTGGATGATCGATCTTCTTAAAGCCACATTTCTTCACAACTTCCTTTGCAAAAAGAGCTCAGGCGCGTTGTTGTAAAGAAGGCGCACATCACCACTCAGCTTTCCTCGTATTTTCTCTTTGATGGAAGCACATAGTCTGTGCAGTAGGTCAGCATAGTACTCCCCATTTACAGTCGTGTTCCTCTCCTTGAAGTCAATGAAGAGTATTCCTTCACAGCTTCAAAAGATTGTGGCCATGATCTTCTTGGTTGACTGAGTGACCTTGTCCTTTAGAGGCGGTGCTTCGCCAGTTTTACGCCACTCCATTGATTCTCTTTTGGACAAGGGATCATAGTAGAGGACCGTAGTTTCATCACCTGTAACAATGGTTTGCAGAACTTCTCTCTCGTCGCTATGGCAGACCTCCAAAATGCCTGACAGCAGATGACTCGTTGCTACTTTTGGACTGAGGAAAGAAGTCTAGGCACCATCTTGCACTAACCTTATTGATGTTTAAATGTTCATGAATAATTTGAAGGACTGTTATTTTAGAAAGGCCCAACCTTGCTGTTATTTCTGTAACTCTGAGTCGCCGGTCTTCCATAATTTCTTCTTCCATAAGAACGATATTTTCAGGAGTGAGCACCTCTAAGGGCCGACCTGTATGCTCTTCGTCTGCAATGCTTTCTCAACCCTTTCGAAAAAGTTTGGCCCATTCTTTTACGGTAGAATGTGAGGGAGATGCTTCCCGTATACATCGTCCAATCGCTGTTTAATTTAATTAGGAGTAAGTCTTTCTTTTGTGAAGTACTTAATAACAGCTCGATACTCCATTTTGAACTTATCACAATCTTCTACACATAGCCTTCTTTATGCAACTATATTTGAACAACTGTAACGGAAGTTACAGCCGGAATTATTTGCGTGACAGATAACGTATGACACTAGATAAAGGTTTTGTGATGGCGATAATCCTTATCGGCGATGCCGGAAACTTTTGGACCTACCCTGGCTGTCAAATCTGACTTTTTTTTCTTATTTTCTTCTAACACGAGGACAGAATAGCAGAAGGAGAATTTTTCCAAATAGATCAACTTCTAAAAATTCATGGCCATTTAGCTATAAGATTACCATCTCGCATGTATCTTCACCCCATCGAGCGGTATGGTCAAAAGTGACGAGAGTTTTGCGTGAGCATAACATCTGGAGACATGTCTCTCAACTGATGAAGACTGGGAAGGTTATTGTCATCACGTGGAAAAGATTGAACAACAAGTGAGTGACTCCAGCATCAGCGGAGAGGATTCCTTTAGTGAGGCGTGGAGGATTTCTCGGATTGTGAACTTGCCCAGCCTTTGTAAAGTAATTAATAACGCGTTTTCAATATGAACATAATACGAGTGTCTCTCACAATGTTGAAGAAGAAGAATGTCTTTATGTTAGGTAATGTATTTCGTAACGTTGAAAAGGATCGGGCTTTTAGTTTCAGGGACGAAGGGTAGTAGCACAGTACATCGTTCTTCAACAGCGGCTTCACCAGACAGAAGCCCCCATTGCTGGATTAGTACAATAATTTATTGATCACTCTTCGCCAATACTTGCTTGTTTTAAATTGATGCTAAATTCAATTTTTATCCTGTGAGCAATAAATTATTTTATGAATATTTAATATTTGCATTATTATTTGTATTCCATTACGAACATTTGCATGTAAAAGCTGAAGTATTTTTTCTTGTTTTTACGACATTCACTGCTGGGGAATTATTTTTTAAAACTGGATTTTAATGAGAATTCCCATATATAGGCAACATCAGGCGCTAATTCACTTACATTTGTATTTATTATTTTTTTTAATTGGTAATGTGTCTGGAAATTTTAACTCTCTTATTTTGTAGTTTTGAATATATTCAATTCTCTAATGATCTTCTTATATTATTTCAAAACGGAGACTTCTCTTCAGTATTTGTAAGTTGTTATTTTAAAACGTTAAAATAAATCACAGGTGTGAACATGTTAAGGTAAAATAATAGGTAAATTTTTGAAGAAAAAATATTGTTTATTCCGAACAATTATTTTGATTTTTCTACTAAATTTTGCATATCATTTATTGAAAAATTTAATTCTAAGTGCTTTCAATTACGTCACGTATTTTGTGTGTGAAACTGCTTTTTCGCGTTATTGCATAAAACGCCAGAATTCATAATATAATGAAAAATAAACAGCAAAAGTTTCATTCAGGTATTTGTAATACTTTCTAAGAAAAACGTATAAAAATAAAAATTAATAAGTTCGTATTAGTGTTATAGGCTTTCTGAACTCACCTTAAATCGTTTCTTATGTCCATTCAAAAAGCATTCTACCTTTCCTAGGCTAAATTTTAGGATTATCTTTCAGTACATACTGTGGCATTAACGAGAGAATGCCACCTTAAACATGCGCTAAATTGAGCTGTTTTCTTAAATAGCAGCAACTTAAAGAGTGGCTGAATTCAGTTATCGGAAAGTTGCATTCTTTGAGTGTCTGTTCTCAGTAACGTTAATTTACCCTTTAAAACAGCATTTTTTCAGTATAAGACAGAGTAGAGCTTAGAGACAATGAAATGAACATTTTAACGAAATTTTGTGTCAAAACTGCCTCACCGTATTTTGTTTTAATAGAACAAAACGAAGCGCAGAATAACAGAGTAGAATTAAAATATTTTTTAAACTTGCTTTTGTATGTCAAGCTTTAAAATCTTGAGTTCGCCTTTCTATTTTCTCTTCACTGCCTCCTGTTAACAACAGCTTGACTTACTGGATCTATAAAGTAGGCTTTGCACATTCTCATACATTGCAAACTGCTTACCTTTCATTTTTTTTTTTTGTTCATATCACCTACGTGGCCTTGGGAAGATATTTTTATGGAAAAAAAAAAACTTTTTCTTTTAGTCAATGTCATTTCAAAGAAAGGGCTGTTGGGATATGCGTTGTGTGGAACATTTCGCGAAAGACGAGAGAAGCGTGTAGGAATTCAGGGCGAGCAGGAATTCCGCGATCTCGGGCTTCCACCAGAATGCGCTGCTAGTGGTATCTGTCAGGCAGGATCAGCGGTTAAACCCCAACATTCAATCACTGACCAAACAAGACCGAACGGATGTGAAATGCGGAGGGGGTTTTGCGGAAACACTGAATTATTCTGCCAAGAGCAATGCTGGTCAGGGAAGCAAATGTTACATGCTGTTTGAGCGTCATGTGGGTCTCTAACGTTGTACTAGCGTCTAATTTCACTGAATTTGATAGAAATTCAGTTCTATTTATGCGACAAACCGTATTTGTATAATAATACTGAAGTTTGTCCCTATTGCCATCCACATAGTTTTGTCACCTTTGTATAAAAATAAGTAAATGAAAGCTTTCCCTCTCTTTCTATAATTCTTACGGAGAAATGTGGGCTATTTCCTGTTGGATATTAAGTTTTAATTCTTCTATGGTGAGTGTGTTTGTGTTGTACATTCTTTCAATTTACGCCAGAAACGAACCTAATCGAATTTGATGATATGATAAGAGTGCAGTAGAAAACCTAACTGAGGTCTAGCCTGCCTATTCATAGTTGACGTGACGTTGTACGCTAATCACTGGGCGCATGAATCTGTGAATCGTAAGATTAAATGAAATGTATATTTCCAAAAATTGTCATATGGCATATTTTTCGAAAATTATTATTATTATTTTTTTGCATAATACATATACCTTGTGATCACTTTTGTTTTACCCCGCAGTGTTTTGCCTATGGACAAGCGCGCCGCTCTCTAACCGGATAGCCTGTCAACCGGTTCTAGATGATTAGCGGGAGGGTAAACTCAAGGGGTTATTTCTGGGAGTAATTAAAAAATGCCAGGTAGAAGACGAACTGGTACACCATACATGAAATTTGTATAGTTTTCTGGCGAATATTATCTTTGAGTTACAATGTCATACACAGTTGATCTCAAGTTACCCCCAAAATCGAATTATTTTAGTAACCAAACGCCCGGAGCGAAGACTTTCGATATCGAGTTCTTCGGTTGTAATCCGCGCTTGTTTGTAATACCTCGGCCATTTTCAGGTTATGGCTTTACTAAAGTAGGGAAGAAATTACTTTGTGATCGACACTTGGGCCTTGTTTATGCCAACGACTCTGCTGGCGAGAGACTCATCTTATCGCTGACCAATCAGATAACAAAAATATATTATCGTCAGAGGCATGACACCATCGGCGTTACAACAGTACGGGGTTAAGGGCAATTATCCAGAAGCAGCACGTTTTCAAGTGCGTACATTGATCTAATTTTTCGCATGCAAGTATTTTATTACGTGTAGGGTTGTGCTTTGTATCATTCATCAAACCAAAGTGATTCTGTAGGGTTTTGATCAACAATTCATACAATAAAAACAACATTCGAGAGGTGTGCTAGAGAATGCTTGGAAAGATGGTGGGATCTTAGAAGAAGTAGTGAAACTTTTGTAATAAACTTGGCTCCGGTAATTCCAGTGACATTGATAGTGAACATAATGAAATGGAAATGAAAATCAACAGTGAAGAGAAGTCATAAGAAGTTTATGATGATGACCTTGGAGTGCAGTCGCTGGAGGGTTAACGACTGACCGGATGTGCTGGCGCGGCCACGTGGCAGCAGAAACTTCAATTATAAAGTAATTTATCCCCAAGTTTAGTAGCACGTGACTTTCAAAAACGCAAAAAATAACCTATAGCGAAATATTATATGACAGGAAATATACATTTAAATTTGTTCGGATTGAAGCACCATACCTTATATATTATTAACTGGTTATAAAATATTGACTGTTTTTATACTAAGGACATACCGACACTGGGCGACGTGAGCATTTGGGAGACACACTCTGTTGATCATCTGCATGTCAAACTCTATTAGTAGCGGATATCTTGTAATTCTGAACTGGCGTTAGTTCTTCGGTGTTATAAAATATATTATTAACTGGACGTAAACGTGTATATGGTAGATACGAATTTAACGAATGGTACGTGTCAAAATATGAACTAATTCATGAGGGAAAAGCTGCAGTCAAATAAATCACATTATGGGAAAGCGAGTACAAAAATTGTCGGCTAGGCAACTGAAACATTGCTTGAATATCAAGTTACAGCTTGACTGTTTCGGAGTAAATCACTCCCCTTCTGTGCATGCCTTATCTGAATAATGCCATCCGTTCTCATAAAGATTTGGAGTTTTATCTAGTTATAAATACAGATACAAACTTTTAAAAGGCTCTCCATGGTGTTTTGGTAATCACATAACCCCTTTTAGTGCTCATTGTTGAGTTCAACTGCAGTAGAAGAGACAACTTAGTTAACTGTTTATAATGGATAATCGCGTTGCTATGATTATCCTCCATAAGAGTTGGAACATTTCCATATGAGATTTTTACATCCTTAAGAAGTTGAAATATCAGCAGGGTGTTTGTGTACCGCATTGTTCAGGGCTTCAGTGAAATTGTAGTGTGGATTAGAGATGTGCACAGGCCGGACTTAGCCCAGAGCTGCCAGTCATAATCATACAATATGTGACGTAAGCAGCAGGCTTCACTGTTTGACTTAACATTACATTCTGGAGCTCCAGTCCCGAGCGGAAGCGGGGAGAAAGTCGAGGGTAGTGCTGCTTACACATATAGCTAGATAATACGGCAGTTTAACGTAACGGTCTGATAGCTCAGATGGTTAGAACATCATGCTATAGGTGCATTTGAATCGTCACCTCCTAAAGCTTTATTTCTTTCTTTTTTAAAGGAGATTTGCACCATTACAATGATTTACTCGCTAACATAGTACCACGTACACAATCCGCTATAAATTGATATTTACGATTTATTTTTCTGCTGGAATCAAAGGAGATTTGTCTCCATTACAGTGGTTTACCCGCCTACACAATCCCTATCAATTTATATTTATGAAAAGGAGGTGAGCGTAGGGCGTCAGGTCGTAGTTCACCGCAGCAAACCAATGGGTCTACCGGTCTCTAGAACTTACCCGAGGCTAGCATTAAGGTTAGTGTGTGTGTGTGTGTGTGAATTCTAATAAGACAACGCGTAGTATAAAGTGAATAACTCAGTTTTGTAATAAACAACAACATATTGGTCCAGAAAGTTAAGGAGGATAAGCATACGAAGGTTACGTTACGTATAAAAATTTAATAATAATAATAACAACAACAACAATACATGCAACATTTACACTCTTACAAGCATTCCTTTCTCTTCCGTTCGGGAAGAGAACGGTAGCTCGGCTCTCTCCGCTATCGCTCGGGACTGCAGCTCCAGAATTGTCCTACCTTAACAAGTGTTGTGCTTGCGTTCTGTGCAGTGTTGTCATATGGTTGCGCGCATTGAAGAACAACACATTTATTACTGAAGAGCGATGCAGAACAACATACAAATTGTACTATATGAAAGCTCAATATTGCATAATAATTGTAAAATGTTTATTTGGATAGACAGTACAGTGTTTTTTAGAAAACCCATCTCGTATTCTGTTAAATTTCAGCACGAAAATTGTCATGAAGAATGTTTCGAGCGCTATGCGTCTATAAAGGATTCGTTTATGTGATATATCAGTATAAAATGTATTATAGTTTGATTAATATGCGGCCAATTTCTTTTGTTTTCGTCCTATTTCATATGAAAGTGCTCAAAAGGATCAAAATTAATGATAAAGTTTAAGTTTCCAGAATGCTTTATAAAGAGACGTAGATATAATGTCTCCAGCGGCGATATGTTAGTTGGAAAGTTGAAAGCTCTCAGTTTGAGAAGATGTATTAAAAAATGTTTCTGCTGAACATGAAGTTGTAAGCACCCTGCTTTCTCATAACGTTATCTCACATTCCTTTTTCTAAGAACCCAAGGTAGTCATTGTATCGAAACAACATTTTGATGCAAGCGAAATCAAGTGGTTTTATCGGGAAAAAAAGCAAATAAAAGAGGTGGTCGGTACAGCGGAAAAGGAAGACATTCCGAGGCAGGGTGAAGTAGAGGAAAAAGGAAAAAAGAACGATGTCAGTTGTAGAGTTCACTAGGGAGGCTAGGCAGCGTCCATATCATCATGGAAATAAATTTGCCTCACACAGGTTTCATTTAGTTATTCATGGTGGCAGATGGACTGAGTGCAGCGCGTTTTGTCCGTACAGCACAAAGGAAGCAATTCATCAAAGCAAGGAGAACGTGACTTGCTGAAAAGGTGGAGTCCTGTGCTGCTTTAAAACTGACTTCATCATCAAGGACACTGTTGTACCTGAATGTAACGTGACGGAATTGCTGGAAATTAGCATATCATCTGCAGCTGACGGTCATTGCATTGTCATCAGACATGCACACGTAAACATGAACAATTGATGCTTGTACTAAACAAGATAAGCCGTACGGTTTGTCTGTTTCCATGCCTTCATATCCTTCACTATGCAAAACTCTTATTCTTCTTCTAACACAAGGATTAGGTATCGGACCTGTTCCGACTTCAAGAAAGTTGAGTTGTTCTTTCCGTCTTAAATTATGGCGTGCCTTTGTTTCTGTAACTTTTGAAGTCCACAATTAAGTATAATTTTCGGAAATCTACTTTCTGACATTCTCCTTATATATTGTTACCAGTTTATTCTTGATTTATCTATTTATTCATTCAGATTGTACATCTGTAATGATTCTCTTATTTCTAGGATTTTCATCTCATTTATTCTATACTAAATAATGATCGAGCTATTTAATTTCTGAACTGTCTATTCTTCTGTTCTACCTGTTTACTGTCCAGCTCACTTCCATAGCACAAAACTGTCACTGTCATCGTTTTATATAGTTTTAACTGGGAATTTATTTTGTTTAATTTTTCATTGTTCCAAAGGCTTCAAATTTATTTAGTTTTGTGTTTATATCCTTTCTATGTCCATACGAAATGCTCTAACATAAATACTAAGGCTACATTAAAAAGTAGTGGCAACACTGGCAGCACAAAGCGGTCGCGTCCTTGTATGGATCCGATTCTGGAATGTTGGATGACCTTCAGTAGCGAGTGGCGACAGTTGTTCAGTTATTCATTCAGTGACGTACTGAGGTGTCTTGAAGTAGAGATGGATAACGCAAGCGCTCTTACAATATGTTTTCGAAATTGGAACCACTTTCGTGGATCAAAATTGAAGTTGCACAAGGTCTTGGTGCTCAAGATTGTTATCAGGGACTACGTGAAGTATGTGGTGATGCAGTGTTGCCATATCGCACAGTGACAAGATGAGGGAAAATGTTACGTGCAGGCAGCGATGCCATTAAGGACAGCCCTAGTTCAAGATGACTCCAAATTGACAATCACAAAACTCAGCTCCTTGCTTTCCTATTGGATGTTGATCGCCAATGGACAGCGCGTGAATTAGCCGCAAATGTGGCGTATGTACAGGATATTGTTGGGTTCGCCAAAATTGCAGCGCGTTGGATAAATACCGCATTTCATCATGGGGGCAATTTGGACAGAACTTACTGAGTTACCAGAGAGAAGGTGAGGACTTTCTTGTGACGAAACCTGGACTCGTTCCTACGCACCACACTTGAAACGGCAATCAAATAAGTCCCGACTCTCCTCGCCCAAAGGCAGTGAGTTCTGAAAAAGATGTGAAGGTAATGATCATTATGACGTATGACATTCATTGTGTTGTATTGTATCATACTGTACCTGAAAGATAAAGGGTACTATTGCAATTCCTTGGAAAACCACCTTCTTCCAGCACTAAGGGGAAAGCGACGACAGTTGCTGGCAGTGTAACCCACCATCCTTCATGACAATGTGAGATGTCACACAGATAATGCTGTCACTGAGTTCCTATGTTGATGGAACTGGGAGATACTGGAACATCTACCATACTCACCCGATATGAGCCGGTGTGACAAAAATGGAAGAACCACTTCGAGGGAGGCGTTTCGCCTCACGAAATGTCATTATCCGTTCTCTAGAGCGGTCACTTCATGTATTAACAGAGATGGACGCGTTGATAGAGTACGGCGTCTTCCACATGTGAGGCAGAACGTGTAGATATGACAGGAGATATTTAAGGAATATACGTAACTTTCCTCTGATATTAAGCCCTCTGGACATTGCACCCCTGTTGCCAGTGCTTTTTATCCAACCTAAGCAAAATGTAACTGGTTACCTATTCCATTATTTTATTATTAAGCACAAGAGAACGCTTCACCAATACAAGAATAAACTGTCTGATTACCACCTGACTGGTGAAAAGTGGCAATCATGGTTTCTTTGGATGAAGCATGCATTTTTCTGCACGATACAAACAAAACACGTGTTATTTACTGCCATCAGTGGGCCCAAAGGGGCGTGCCAACTTCATCCGAGAAAACAGAGAAAAGTTTTGCAAGGGGTTCATAGTAGTTGCAGGTTACTGCAACTCATAGAGTTGCCAAAAATGTAAAATTAATGCAGCCTACTGTCAAAGCAATGTCATAGGTCCAATTTTTGATGAAGATATTATCTCGTTTTATGGTGAGGATGCCTCAAATATTTAGATAAAACTACCAGCCATACTTTTGAATCATCCAGGACAGCCACCACCGGAAGTTGCAGAAACGGGTGTCATCAAGATATATTTTAAAAGGATCCCTGTGAAGTCACCTGAAGTGTCATCAATGGATTTTTGCCAATTTGGTATGCTGAAACAGGGCCTTACTTCTAAACGTCCCAACGCAATTGAGGGTCTCTGGAAAGCCTGCCAGGAGGTAAAACACCCCCTTCCTATTACATAGCAGTCCTCTACATTAGAAATTACGTTGCAGAACCATAGTTCAAGCTAGTGGACATCAAATTGAACACAATGGTGGTGGGGAAAGGGAATCTCACCATGAAAAAGTAAGTAAAAACGTCCCAGTTTAACTGGGGCAATCCTCCTGTGATCATAATTTTCTGACAATAAAACATATTAAGCTAACAAAACATTGTTAAGTTAAAATTTAGTGAGAAACATTATGCCTATAAACAAATTATGACCATTCTTTATTAAAGAGATCTAGTATTTAATTTTATAATAAGAATTTTGGCAATATAAAATTATTTTAATGCCACCAGTGTCCATTTAAAGGGGAACCCTCTCCCATCCTGCAATAATGTAGTCGATTTCTGAGGTTGAGATACGTTATCCAACCGAATAGAAAGCACGAATGCTCCCACAAGACCTTGGCCATAGTTGTATAACAGATTAAACCCTAAATAACTGAAATTGCGTGGAACTATATGAAAAAAAAAACACCATAAGAAAGTAAAGCGGTTTTTTTTTTTTTTTTTTGAGTAGTGTTTAACGCCCGTTTTCACTGCTGAGGCACCACAGGCGGTGGACACTGATGATACATGTAATGAAATGATAAATTGGGAAAGGATATTTTTTTTTTTTAAGGAAGGAAGCGTTCCAGGCCTAAGTTTAGGTACCTCCCCGGCATTTGCCAGTTATGAAGACTGAGGAAAATCTGGAAAAAACCCCAGTCAGGGAGGACGGTCCTGGCGGGATTCGAACCGCAGACCTCCCGCTCACGAGTCCGTGCCTTAACGACCTCGGCCACCCGTGGCGGTTCGCGGCTTTGTCGTTGGCGACAGATTAGTCATCAATTATAAAGTAATTCGATTGCTGATTCCCTTATTTTGTAACGGTCTATCGTACTAAAGATCGCTTTGGTATTGTTGCCCACGCTACATGACAATTCTCGTGGTTTTATTCTGCTACTTTGTGACTCGTGCTCAACAGGACTGGGAGAGGATATCAACTGTATTAATAATCACGCGATGAATAGATCTGAATATGTATGGTAATTTATTATTCGCTAGATATTTCGCGCCCTCTGGTTCTCTGCGTACGGTAGAAAAACACGTCAAGTATAAATTTAGCGATTCCCAAGGAGACGAGCTGAGAACTGA